>DWPT01008155.1:0-10372 GCA_018251895.1 Agathymus mariae mariae
ACGACAAAAAGTACAAACAACTACGAAGAGATGTGAACGTTAAAATTGATATCTCAGTTTGTCATCTATACATATAATAAAATTTTAACTGATCATTTACTGTACAAGACAGATATATGAGAAGAACTGTTGTCAGGCGCCTGTATTAACGCAATAGAATTAAAAAAAAACTCCTTGGACCTGGTACTCATAATCTATCATAATATCTACTGTACTAGTAATATAAATATGACAGGGACAATCTTGTTCTTAAATATTATTGGACATCTTAAGTTTAGTAGACTTTGTATAGATATAAAGGAACCATATTTCACATAACTATTAAGCACGTTCATAATCAAATGACTAACTCTCGCTTCGATGAAACAGCATCGTTTACGTTTTGAAACGTTTTTGGTCCCCATTGTACTATTTTATATGTTGGTTTAATAAAACTCTTTAAACTAGAAAAATATTTATTTAGTGCGATAACCATCAAAAACCTCTTAAATATTATTTACTAATCTCCTACCAGAACTTCATTACTTTGATCTTTTTCTTTAATATTAACAAGTTTATCTCCCGAGTTATATAAATCCTAATAATGGTCAAAAAAATAACTCATAAATATACCAAGCTTCAACTTCGTTATCGTGTAATTCTCTAACAACCAGGTAGAAAATACAGTTATCCCGGGAAATGTATATGCTCCCATGAAATAGGAGATTATTGTATAGAAGATCTGTAGGTTAAACTAATTATATACACTCCTAGTAAAATACGCGAGCAACACTTGTTGTCCACGGCTTACAAGATATTGCTGCAGCCGGTACTGTTATATTATTGTATTCGAAACGTAACAAGTGCCGGTTACTGAGGCATTTTAAATAAATGTAATTTCAACAGTTATTTGTTGGGGGTGAAATTCAACTCTCTCCTAGTTATTGCATTAATGCGGGTTTGCACGGCACAAGGCACGGAATTTCAATTTTGCCGGTAATCAGTGCCAGCAAACGCTAAACAAGCTGCTTGTATTGTTTCTGGTTATTTGATTATGAGATGTTTTTGAGACTACTCGGGATTCCATTACATTAATTAATATGAATATACAGATTGTTTTCATGTTCAAGAGTGGGACTTTTGCAGTCAACCATTAATTCATTTCAATGTCCGACTCCTATTGTCAGCCACAAACGATCGGTCGAGATAAGCAACTCCTGATGTGGTTGGCAGATGGATGGATGAACGTTAGTAGCAGAATTCTGTGAACATGTTCGTGTTTACTTTGAATATTGTACTTCAATATTAATAACATTTTAATGTTTTGTTACAGGTAATAAGAAGACGAGATCGATTGGGTTAAGTGTTTTTTGGTATTTGAACTAACTTTCTAAATATTTTGAATGTATAAATAATTATATAAAGTAAAACTACGATACAACAAATATAAATATCAATATTAAGGAACTAAGAGGAGATAGAGAGGTGATAATGTTAGGCTAACGTATTAGTCTTGCATGGCGGATTATAATCTATTGGTAAAAAATACCCGAGTACACTGCGATATGATTAGATTTAAATATCGAGATACTTGCCAGAAACACGTACGAGTAAATTGTTCCGTTGAAGCACGTTGAAATATTTGCCTTTTAAGCGAAGCACTCGAGACTAGCGCTCGCACGTGTGAGACAGGCACTCATCGGTCCACCGTACTGGTAGCGACACGATGAGCGCCAAGCTCGCCGCTATTTCTCATTTCAGAACTCACTGTGCGAAGCATTTGTCTGTCTAAAGTGACGAATGCGTAAAGGAACTCCACGTTACGAGTATGTCTATAAAATTAAAGAGTGACTTTAAATTTTATGAATTATATTTGATTTTAAATTTATCGAACTTAGGGAATACCAATCAAGTTAACTTTGAATAGATTTCAATAGTAATTTTAAATCGCTGACGTTCACCGTTTACGTCCCTGATTAACACCTAGTTATATGAACGAATGTTCTCGTTATTCATGAATGTACCTACAAAGGAAGGGGTCCCGAATTCAGTTTCCAGTGGTAGCAAACATTTTTAGTGCCTTGTACCAATGTAATGAGCCGATAGCTTTTTAAAATTCTGTGGATAGGTGATATGGAAAAAAAAATTGTGGAGAAAATTTTTATTTCAATCTTATTTTCACTCGTTTGCAGTGGTTTGTTTATTAATTGTCCATTTTCACCAGTTTCTTTATCTGTTTCTTGAACGATGCTCAAATTCACCAAAAGCATGTAGTTATTTGACTTTTTGTTCCATCACAGGTAATTCATCTCAGGGGTAGTACATATCCAGACTCTTACGAATTATTGATTGCATTTATATTATTATTCTGTTATTTATTATTTTCTCTTTGGTTTTATTGAAAACTAGTAACTCGTCCCGATTTCATTCGGGTTCAACACTTAAAATATACCTTTACACTATATAACCTATGTCTGTCCGGAAAAGTAAATGTTTCAAATGTACCTTTTTGTATATATCCTTTCCGCATACACACAAACTCACAAAATCCGCATTCTCTGTTTATAATATTGGTATTGATAATTCGACTTTTAAATAAAAAAAAAAAAACATTATTCTTTCCTTATATTTTTACCTCTCGTTCTCGCTTAACCGTTGTAATGACACCAATATATAAAGTTAAAAGTTAAGCTATATGAGTTAAGGAACGTAACTTAATTGTACGTTTTATCTATACTAATAAAAAAATTGGAGTGTCTGTTTGTAATATTAAAATAACCGCTTTTTACTATATGCATCTGAATGTATATACGGTACATATACCAAAATAATTTTTTTTACAATTTTTGTCTGTCTGTCTGTCTGTTTGTTCCAGCTAATCTCTGAAACGGTTGGACCGATTTTGACGGGACTTTTACTGGCTGATGTAATAAGGAGTAACTTAGGCTACTTTTATTTTAGAAAAAATCTAAAATTATTCTTGTTAATTTCCACGCGGACGAAGTCGAGGGCACAGCCAGTTTAAATATGATTATATGTACAAAATTTGGGAGGACGCATGAAATTATTTGTACAGACTATGTTGGTAAAAACTATTCAAACATTTTATGAATGACATTAATAAGTTGCATATTCAATATATATACAACTACCTGAGCATGCCTTTGATACTACACAATGCGCAACCTTAAGTTAATGAGTTTAATGATACAGAGTAGAGTGTCTTGCACGGCATGTTATTCCATTTAGCCAGTTATATTACGAGTATATGGCTGATAATACAAGGACGTAATCGGATCAACTAATATGGGGCTGCAACGTTTAAGCAACTAAGCCGGGGATTAGTTTAGTTTGATACGAGCGATGAACTTTTAAAAAAATCTTTTTATTACTTTTCATTAAAATATGAAATAAAAATGTATATGTTAGTACTGTGGTTATTGTAGACCATGTTAATGTTAAAGATTTTTTTTTTGTAATATCTCGGTGCGTCAGTCTTACAAAAAGTTTTCAGCTCTGATATATGTACTGAGTCCACTGTTATTATATACAGTTTATGTATCGAGTCTACCATTGTACAAGTTTTATTAGGTAATGGAAATAATAATAAAAAAAAAAATGAATATAAAAGTTTCAGTCGGTGAGCCAGCGTAATATCTAATTAGCATGCCCCTTTATTACTCACCTCAATAGCATTGTTTAATCAAACCATAACATTAACCAAACATTAAGTAAAAGAAAACAATCTCCTTACAGTTGGTAAAACTAAAATCTTCGTACTCCAAGCGACGCCGCCGGGTAACTGGCGTCGTGTATCACTAAAGAAAGTATTTCTCATTTAGCGGAGACGGAAAAAGCAAGCAGTGCGCCGCTCGCCCAGCCCTCAATCTCGTTTGGTTCGTGGACAAAGAATATTATTTCAATTAGGCTATCCGCAATGCGATACGTGACGGGATTCGAATAATCCCCTGTTTTGTTTGAAATAGTTTTTTTTTGATAACATACTCTGTTCTTATTATGAAAGGACTTGGCTTTTATGAAGAAAACGCAATTTGGTTGGGTTGGACTACTCATAAAATATTAATAGTATTGATCTCTGTTCAATACAATATTATGTTAATGCAACGGGTATGGGTGTATTATAATTTATGGGTTTTAATCATTTAGAAAAGGGAGTTCAAGTAATCATTTTGTATTTGTATTGTAGTACGATAATTATTTTATATATTTTAAGTAAAACACAAAACATTTCTTGTTTTCTATTTCGATAGGTAAATTTTCTAATTATGTAAATAATGAGTACAAGGTTTTCTATGTAAAATTCTACGTCGGTTGCGGCACTTTGCATTAATTATTATGATACACTCTGAACCGAAGTGGCTGTTACGAAAAAATCGTTTTAATATTCATGCACTAAATTGATTGGCGCTCGTGTTTTCAGACAAAAAAATTGCAAATTTTCTTTTAAAATTCTCATCAGAAATGCGGTTAGTGACTTTCCTGTTACATTTAATTTCCACAAATTAGTATTTATAGCATTCCAAGTAAGGAAAAATTATGAGGAAATTTTACCCATCCACTTATCTAGGCCACTTTTCTTTATGATGATAACTTTTTTATACATATAACAAACTAATGCTTGACAAACAATCCCACCTGATGGAAAGTGATGATAAGGTCTGAGATAACTTTTTACATTGGCGTGCATTGGCTTCGGATCTTTTCTAACAATGTGGAGAAAATTCTCATAGCCCAACAAGCTGGCTAAGTGCTGATTGGCAGACTACATATATTTGAAAACATTATGGAGAACTCTCAGGTTTGCAGGTTTATCACCTACGATGTTTTTCAGCGTCAAAATAAGGGACAATTAATTTTTTAAATACATATAACTTCGGAACAATGAAAATTCGTGCTGAATTCGAACCCGAGCGGACGATCGAACCCCTCTCCCTGGTTATTGTTTTCTCTCTTAATACACTTGTATTCTTTTTTTTTATTTAAAAAAGGGATTTGTAAAAGCTGCAAAAAATATTACTTGGTAACATAAAATGTCCGTTGCGCTATCTTCTTGAAGCAAAATCATTCATTTATCCCACTATCAGTGTTTAATGGTATCTCGAGGGTCAATCTTCTGAATCCGTAAGGGTTTAAACATGAAGATTTCTATTCAATGACAAGTACAAGATGACTGATTATCAAAAAAATCCCTACCTACTTTTTAGCTGAACATGTCGGTATGCACATATGTTACATGACTCGTCTGTAGTTTTATCCATACGTGGCCCGTCTTTAGATTGTCAGCTTTATTTTTATTATTTATATTTTTACCCATAAGGAGAACGAAAAGAAAATAAAAACAAGTTTGAATACTGGAACTGTTTGTTGTTTCATTTTCTTTTTCGATTTACTCAAAGCTATATAAACGGTTCAATATTTTCCGCACAGCATAAATTATCGACGCATAATCACACAGTTATTAAGCCACAAATTTACACTCATCGACGCCATTACGCGTTACAAACCGGAACAGGGCTGCCGTATCGAGTCAGTAAAGGGTGGTTAACGCCGTAAATAACAGATGAGGGGGAGAATCGGTCGTAGGTTGTGACCCAACATTTATGGTGTCTGGTTATCGGGCGGGGCACAATGGGCTGTATTTGTCCAAATTATTACCCACGTACTCTTCTAGAGTGATTAAGCACTGCGTTTGCACAACTACTGTTCGACAGGAAACTAATTCAACTGGACAAAATAGCGAAACTGTTCGCATAAAGATGCACGTCTGTGAAAACTATAATATCTAATGTAATATGTAATAATGAAGCGGCGATATAATTATAAGAAAAGCCTTAAGATTGTGAGAACTCTTGTCCGATGCGAGAATGGTGTTTGTTTTTGTTATCCAGGACAAAATGTCCAAAGTTAGTACAATAAAATAAAATCGAACTCGAAGCAATAATAGTGTGTTACACCATGACAATTAAAATGCATGACGTCAATTTAAAATTGCTTCTATTGTCAACCATGACTCCTCAATGATGGGGCTGCACGTGCAAATTGATCATGTTTCCAAACCAAAGTGATCTAGTATCTTAGAATGAATAAAAAAAATAAAACAGAAAATCAATAAAAAGACGCGAATCCCCTGAATTGACTCAATTCTCTGTAGTATTGATGGATCACGGCGAGAATATGGAAACGTACGGGCCTGATACATGTTAGATAGACAAATCCTCTCAAAGCTTTGTAAATTGCGGTCGAACACTAGTCACAATATGTTTTCTAATCCATCACGGTTCACGGAAGTACTTTTCGGCGTATAACTAACCTCACCTGTCTCCCAGTAAGCGGTTTTGGTGTATTATTGTACCCTGTAATGTAGTTTGTTATTAGACTTTTTATCGTTTTCCAATATATTTTTAACCCATCTTGAGTAGACGTAGATAGTTATTTGTTATGTGCTTATTACAACGATGAATATAGTTACGTCGTTCAAAGCAATTCCAAGTATAATTTTAAAAGTTGTGGTTGCTGTTATACACGCAAAAAACCCAGACAGTTGTTCGCGGATCCCAAGTACGCAGCCGTGCGAATGCAGCGCGTGCTGGATCTATAGCCGGGTTGGCCGGACGAGTGTCGGGTAGCGGTCAACGCCGGTAAGACTGCCGCCCCTGTGTTCGGCCGGATGCGTGTCTGGCCGACGCCGTTGAGGCTGCGAGGTCTTGACATGGCGTGGCATAATACGATCACATCGATTGCTCTTTATCGTTCGGCGTACAGGCGGCACACGCGATGCTCCGATCGGTGTTGGCTTCCCGGCTACCCATTAAAACTAGACTTGGTATTTATAAAGTCCCATTTATTTTGAATTGCGCGTCGCCGGCTTCGTCTCTAGTGGGCTTATTATCAGGGGTTTTCATTGCCCCTAAACGAAATGTTCGTCTGTAGTGTATAGAGTACGTAATTTTATGTTAACTCGGGCTAAATACATCATAGTTGAACATTTATATGTTCTATGTATATACATTGAGAACGACATTCAAACACCGTTGGAATCTAATCAAGTTCACGTTCTGGTAATTTAATCACGCGACTTTACGAAATTGACGTGCAAATTCATATATCGGAGAGTTGCGGGAACCCGAGCCCTCACAAGGTGGGCTGTATTA
This sequence comes from Agathymus mariae mariae, assembly GCA_018251895.1. Classification (NCBI taxonomy): domain Eukaryota; kingdom Metazoa; phylum Arthropoda; class Insecta; order Lepidoptera; family Hesperiidae; genus Agathymus; species Agathymus mariae. The sequence continues at coordinate 7,152 of DWPT01008155.1, forward strand.
AATCTACAGTGTACTGAAATGCGGTAAGCATAAGTTTGTATGTGAAATGATTTACCTTAGGCTCTGAATGGTGAGGTAAATGTTTGCTGAGCACCTTGGCGGCTCCCCGGCTGGTAACATTTTAGGAGGGTTATTGACTAAGGATAGTTTGATGTTTAGTTATTTCGCCGTTTAGTTGACTAATTACATTGGCACACTTACTGACCTACTAATGTAATAAAATAATATTGAAGTAAAGTTCGGTACCAGGTGCGATAATAATTTGAGCTAATAAATGTACTAGCGTACTATTTTATCCAGTATCATTTTCAGGAGTGTTATTTAGAGAATTTTCACTTATAAAATTTTCGTTGACAATGCTTATATAAGAACAATACTAAGACATGATAATTTCCAGGAATATGGCTTTGGGTTTAATATACGGCATATTTTTTTTATATAATTGAAACTACTGATTTTACAAATTACACAATAATCCGCTGATGCTTCAGTATCAGAATAAATCGCCCCAATCGGAATTACTTCGATAATGACATACGTTAACCCCAGACAGAATGTACACGAGTAGTATAGTTTTTGTTTAAAAATTAACTTTTCCAGTAGATTTATAGAAAATACGACGTGGTTGATGGACCGACAGACAGACATACATACGTCTGTTATAAGGGCACCACATCTATCTTCCGAAGGACGGTACCCAAAAATCGGTAATTTATAAATCTGTCGCAGTATCTATGAAACCATGGACGCATACTAAATATTTTATAATCATTATCCATACTGATATTATAATTAAAGTGTGCGAATTTTGTGAGGTATGTGTGCAGAAGATAAACTACGGAACTACAGCACCTATTTGAAAAATTCTTCTACGATTTAAAAGGTACCTTACTTCACACTAGCATGGACTATTCATGACGTATATAAATTAGCTAGAATCACTATGATATTCGTTAACTGTGTCTAAATTTTTGTTAATTTGAATCTTCATTTTTCAATCTATAATTAGATAATCGTGCAACTTTCTTAAGTCGGCGCAGGCTGCTGGTATAATATAAAAAAAAGTCTTCAAATCTTCATTTGGACAGCGTGGCGGATTTGACCTTAACCCTCTTTATTGTGAGAGGAGATCCTAGGCAGCAGTAGGACAGTTATACGTTGCAATGATTATGATGAATTATGTTAAAACTTACCAAGCTTACTTACTTAAGAGCTAGGGCAGATTACTATATATAGATTAGAGCAGATCTTAAATTAATAAACAAATCTATTATTAAATATTAATAATAAATTAATAATCTTTGTGTTAATATTAGAAAATTTCCTTATATTATCTTCCTGAAGAATTGACGGGACACCGTTCGTCATTCGAACTAGACGTAAAGTTTATTCGAAAGAGACGCGGGAACGCCGAATCCCCGGGCAAATTAAAACCAGTGTACCAAGTAGAACTATGGGGAATAAACCGAATTTCTCGCGTCGCGTTGCTTAACCGAAATTGAATTAAACAAACTTGGGATTTTATACCTATTAGGAAGATGTACGTCGGTCCCGAAGGCTACGATTTACGCACGGAGAACTTTCACATTTCGTACGGGCGTTGGCGCGTTGCTTTACACATCTATGAAAGTGGGGTACGCTTAGAAACCTCATTCAGGTCTCGTTAGGAAAGTTGAATAGATACCTTTATCAGATGACGTCGTTATCAGATCGTTACAAAAATCAACAAACGTTAAACATAAATCCTTTTCAATGTGGAGTCAGTACATAAGGATTGCGAAATTTAACTGAGCTAAAGTTTCTCGAGTGTAGTTTATAACTTAAAATAAAATTTATATCCCTCACTTTAATAGGAGTTACCTTCATAGCATGAGTGTGGGATAAATATATCAGAGGTATTCCCGAGGCGTTATAACATGGGGCTTCGCAAAAAAAGACGTGGAAAGATTTCTCTTTCACGGGCTTTTGCGCTTTCACGATTCTTTTGGTGTTGTCAATGCTAATAGTGATCACTTACCATCACACGATTCATCAGCTTTGTTGATTTATCTTCAGACTATAAAAATATACGCACAAGCGCAATGTGTGACATCATTGATCGCTTCACGTCAATAAGAAGGGCTGAAGCGTGCTACACCACGCCGATTCTTTGGGAATTTATGGTAGTAGCCAATTCAGATGTCTAAGGTTCTTTTGTCCCCTGATGGTTTTTAATAACAACCATTTTCCTTGAGAACAAGTTTCATAAAATTTCATTCTTATATTTTAACTTATAGTAGATGATTCCTGAAAATAAACTATCTACCCACATATGAAATAAACAAGTTTTTCAATCATCATTTGATCAAAATACTATAAACATTATTTTAAACTATTCAAAATTCTTCACGCCTGAACACGCATTAATGTTCGAAGTGTCTCACAAACTCTGAGAAATAGAACTAAATACTATTGAGCTCCTTAGGGGATCGCTTAAGGCGTCATTGCTGTAAATTACTCGGAATCGCAGAGCCGTCATCTTGGAAACACTACATTTAATGCATTGCAAATTTGTGCAGCGGGAACTTATAAGCTGCTAAAGACTCGTAGAGCGAGAAAATTATACTCATAGCAGAGCATTGCCTGTACTCGTATACCCGAGGACGTGGACGTTTCAAGCGAGAGCTCTGCGACAGTTACAAACGTACAGTTCTATTTACATGCTTACGAGTGCATGTTTAGTGACGGATAATATTTATGTGATGTATTGTGTAGTTTATGTCAGTTTAGAAAGTTATGCTTGTTATTACTCTGATCGGTATTTTTATAACTGTAATAGTAAGTTAATGAGTCAAGGACGAAGGTTAGCGTTTAGTGGTGACCCACTATCGACAGCTTTTTTGTCGGTTATATAACGTAAACTGTAGGTATGATCTGATCTGGTAGATCTTAGAAATAAAGAAAGAAATATGTCTATTTGTTTCATGAACAAGAGTTAGTTCATATACATATATAACTAATTACAACTGCATATATTATTATATATACTATATACATATATATCAATTCAATCGGTGAACCATCAATGAGTTTATACATTTTATTTTATGTTAATAGCCGACAAACGATTACACGAGCGACCTGATGGTAAGTGGTCACCGTCGCTCATGGACAGCAACAAGACCAAACGTATCACTGATGCGTTGTAGGCCAGGAAATGAGAAAACGGTAAGAAAGAAAGT
>DWPT01008156.1:0-10372 GCA_018251895.1 Agathymus mariae mariae
CATTTTGTCCACATCAAATTGGTAAAAGTCGAAACACGAAGATTATCTAAAGAAATTGATAATTTAAAAACAGTATTTTTTTTTTAATCTATATACCGAAGATTGACGCTCTGTCCACATCTAAATTTTAATCCATGTATTCTAAAGATCCTACAAAATTAAAATTTCAATACCGTTTTTGCCGCGTATTTGCAAATTGTGGAATGAGCTTTCTTCGGGATTTTTTCTTTGACGTGGGGTTCTTCCAAAAAAAGATTTTAACACCGTCGATGCATTAGCGATTCTGCTGGGGTTGCACTTGTCATTAGTCGACGGTGATTAGTTAACATCATATCGCCCGTGTGTTTTCTCGTTAATAATTAAAACTATGAAAAAAATTAAGGGGACTGGATAGGCGAATAAGCAATCCACGGTACACAAGTTACCAATCATCTTGTTTTCAGGTATGTTAATTTCTTGCGCGTTCATTCTCCTCACGGTGGGTGTTTACATATGGTTACCCAAGCTTCACAACGTCCATGGCAGGGTCCTCATAGCGTATCTGTCGTGTCTCTTCGTGGGATTTCTGACCATGGCGACCATGCAGTTACTGATTCACTACGAGAAGCAAACGAAACAAGCCTGCGAAGTTATGAGTAAGTTTAAATTTCAAGTTTCGATTGTTAACCATACGTTGAATCGTTTTCATAACTATGCAGGAACTAACAAAGTATTCTCTACGCAATTATTTAATACCTCCAACTAAAATACACAATAATAATGCACTACTTACCTTTCTAACATAGCAATTCCCACAACAGTAAGCTACAAGTATAAAGGCTAACAGTAAAACCAGTACCACCAGCTGAACCCTCAAAATAATTGAAGCCTGAATGCAACAATATATCAACACCATTTTTACGTAAGATTTTGGCTCTAAATAAAATAAAATATAAATTTTAATTTTCAGCGTTCATCATTTACTTCTCGCTGTTGTCAGGATTTTTTTGGCTGAATGTAATGTGCTATGACATATGGCGGGTTTTCAGGTAGGTGTATTTTATGTAATCCATGCTCTCTAATTTAGATTAACTACCTACTCTTTCCGATTTAAGATAGTAATGGACGAGACATCAATTAACTTTTGTAATGTTGATTCTACGAAATTTCAGTTTTCATGAAACAGGCCCGTTCACGGGTGGATGTGTTAAAAATTTATTGAAAAATTCCCTCAGAATTAACAGAACTTCCACATTTTAAACTTTATGATAATATAGCAAAGTTCATAATTAAAGTATTCTTGACGAAAGGCCAAAAATCTGATTTAAATAAGAATAACATAGCGAAGACATTAACTAATATAATAAAGAAGTAATGTATATCTGTAAAAAATATCCTTCTTTCTCTCCGATACCGCACGGTAGGCGTTACATTATAAGCGATGACATAACTTTATTTTCGGAAGTAATTGTAAAAAAACTTCATAAAAGTTTAATTTTAATATTACATTTTGTCGATGTTCGCATCACACTTTTCGATCGGAAGCGATTGGCAACTACTATTTTGTTTTATTTTTTAAATTAGTATCCTGATTTTAATGGTGAAGGCTTGACTTAGAAATAATTATTTATTCAACTATTATCTTCCAGCGGAAAACGGGAAATACGGCCACGGAAGCTGCTGGTCTGGTCACAGATACGCTCATACGCAATGTATGCTTTTGGAGTTCCGGCGATCCTCACCATCCTGGTGATCAGCCTGGAATACTCCGGCCTGCCCCAACATCCTTGGCTGCCTATGATACGATTACTAGGATGCTTCATGAGTGGTGAGTATTCTAAACATAGCATAACATAATTTAGATAAACAATTGAATATGAGCTTCATGCTAACTATATCTTGGTGATTATGAAGTTCAATAGAACTTCTTCTTCTTATTCTAGAAGTTCTTAAAGAACCGAGCAATGAGCAATATAGATATTCCTTGGGATTTGGGTAAAATTGTCTATTTCAAGTAATCAAATGTAAACGAGTGTTATTTAATATCCATTTAAGCGATTTATTATTTAGCTTTATCTAAATTTGCGCAGTACCAATTTATGACTACCATAGTCCAAGTAAGGCAGACACTAAAGTTGTCACAAGTTGTTATTTATACCCGTAATTGATTGTTCACTAAATTATTCTCAAAGATATATTTAAGGCATAGATGGTTTCAAAAATGATTGTTACGTGTCAGCAAACACGTGTTCAAAAACACCAAAGTTGTTTTACAGAGACTTGATCGCAAGTCAACACTGATTCTATCGCAATTGCACTCGTTAATCGCAGATATTTTGCTTCGAAGAGAGAACTCTTCACTTGCGTATACGAGACCCGAATGGCCCTCGCTCAGCCCTATCCGCTATTTAGGCCAATTCTCGGGCCTTTCAGAATTATCAACGCCTTTCACGTGAATATCCTCGGAAAACAATAGAACGTACATGACGCAGATACAACAGCAAACATGTACATGATATTCGCCCTTTACCCATGGTCGAGAGTCGCCTATTGTGCTCGCGGTAGCTCTTATAAGTACCTATTTTATTATTTCCACTTTTGTTTTTCGCCGAACCTTCACAAACCTTCGTAACATTATATTGCTTGTTTCTAGGTAATACCAGGCTATTATACCTGTATGGCCCAATATTAATTATTTGCGTGGCAAATATGGTGTTGTTTATCCTGACTGCGGTGAAGATTACGATGACACGGAAGGAAACATCAGTGCTCAGTTCCAGTGAAAGCTCTCGGCACGACCAACAAAACAATAAACAAACGTTAGTACTTGTTACGACTAATGGTTCACAAATATCTATTACATTCCTAAGTAAGTGATAGTTAATAGCAAAAATTTCGTAACCGTAGATACATAATATTGACCAGATATTAATTTATTATTTCTTTGCAACAATTAGTGATTCGTGAGTACAATTAAAATTTTATGGTTTATATTTCTTTTATACTATACACGTAGAAATATTTGATAATTTTGTCAGAGCGAGGTGATTTTATGATAGATGTATGGCAACGCTGCTGTCTTTTTCTCGGAAATAGTTGCAATGTAAATTAATACTACCCCTATGCTACGAAGATCCCAAGCACATCCCAAGCACGGCTGAACATCAGAAGAACTGTTTAATTTAATACCAGCGGCGAGTTTCCATCGCCGTTCAATACGCTTCAATACCTGAATCCACAAACATCATCTCAGTACGTAGCATTCGTCTAGGTAAAGTTTACATGACTCTTCCTGTCACGTACGTGTAAACTGCGGAATGAACAACCAGCTCATTCTCATGGTGCTACGATATAGGGACCTTCATGAAGCGAGTTTATCGCACCCTTCTTGACCATCAACGCCTTGGTGACGCCCCTGGTATTGTTAATATACTTGTCAAATCAGTTGCCTTCTTCTTCTTCTTCTTAGTCGTTGCACTATTGGCACAGCGGTCGTGGTCGTCATTATAGGGTTGTGGTGGTCCCCTTGACTATTCGTCGCCATTCTTCTCAATGAGCTGCATTTTTCGTACATAGATGGTATCGTCGTTTGCCTACTACCACATAAAATAATACAATAAACACCAGATGGAACATTATAAACTAGTACTTAATAAAATATCTATTTTCGTCGTTAAAGTTGCTGTCATTAGTAATTTAGTAATACAATAAAAGTCCTTATGATAAAAACAATCTTATCGTACAGGATAAATTTAATACAACAAACCCGCTTAGTCAGTTGAAATTCATTTTTTTATCCAAAATAATTTTATGCTTAACAACACTGCCAGCCGATGCTATATGCTGATGAAGTGTATAACTGACTTATAAAAGTATATTCATTCTTCTCTTGAAGACTCCGACATCATTAATAAGTAGCCAGGGACATCAACGCGGGCAAGCCATTCTAGTCCTTTGCAGTGGGCAAATTTAATGAGGACGCAAACCGCGTTGGAACTGCGTAACGCTCACTACGTAAGGATGGATACCCGCCAAAAGTCAGATTCTTCGACGGAGAAACGGCGATGGGCGAATTAATTCAAACAGTTCCTGCGCACACTCCAGAATATGAATTTGTAAATATGTAAACTAAACTAGAAAAATGTTTATCAATATTTGCCATTGTCAGTCTCTATCAGTCATTCTTCTATTCCAGGCTGTTTCTATACGTCAAATTATTCATTCTCATGGGATTGAGCTGGATCCTTGAAGTCGTCAGCGCTTTGTACCCGAGCAAACACTGGCGTGTTACTGACGTCTACAATGTTCTCATCGGCTTGGTCATATTCATCATATTCGTGTGCAAACGGCAGATCTTCAATCTTCTTAAGGAGAGGTTTGTACTAGTTATGTGACAGGTTTCTGCATGCCGAGCAAGGGAACCAGGGAAGGTGAGATTTCCGGTCCCTGTGGCCTTTTATGGGACAGACGAATATTTGTTCTCGGGACATGGTTGTTTGTGACGTCATTTTTCGGTTCACGCTTCCCGCCTATAAAAAATAACAAACAATCGTAGGGGTATGCGTGTGTGAACATTTGTTATTGTGTTAATTTATTGTTAGTAGAACAATCACTCTATGACTTCCTATAAGTACGAGTATAACTTTAAGTAGTGTTATTTAAAATAATGGTATGTAAAATGGTTATTTAAAAAGTCGTAGTAAACCTTACACTTCATGATAAAATAAACGGGTAAATGGAATTTGATACTATCAGCCGTTAAAAAGAACTAAAACACGTACCATGCGTTATCTGCCTAACACAAAAAGTAGTAACATGACTTGAAAATATAAAAGGAAAAAGCAAAAGATTCACAAAGCTTATTTTCAATCAGGATCAAAGGGAAATTTCAAAAATATCGAAGCGAAGATTCAAGGAAAACCATTGAAAGGAATTCATTTAAAGATAAAGCGAGTGGCACGGGTAGATCAAATTAGATAACAGATTGGGATACAGGCGAAGTAACGAACACTACCACTGCACCATAACCAAGGATTAAGTTTACCATTTTCATAAATAACCCTACAGATACAGTAAATAAAAATGATAGATATAAATGGAATAACAAGACAATAAATATAAGCATTCAGAGAAATACACGAGCGTTTTTAGAAAATAAAGCAAATAGTAATGATAAGTATAAGCATGAAATATATTTATAAATACAGAGTTAAATACACTGCAAAATTACTGGCAACGATGCAGCGTAAATTTAAAGGACAAGGACATTTAAAATAATTAAAAAGAAAAAGTGTAAGAAATTAATTAATAATTAATAAATAAAATTAATGCTAATGCGGTTATTTCGTATACAACAATGAAGTAAAATTATCGATATGGATTGAAATCGAAAACACAAGAAAGGTACATCGAGTCGATTTTTTTAACAGCTTTGGCGAGAAACGCTTTCAAAACGACTTAACTAGTTTCTGCTGCATTATTGGCTTTAATAATTATATTCTTATCTAGCGGTGTTTGTATGAAAATATTAACTTCGGTAATAATAATGTTAACATTTCTAATGAAAATAATATAATAAAATACCCATTTCGAGTTACACCGATGCCGGTGGTGCATTGTCGACTCCCCTGGTCAACAGGCGACGGTAACCGCTTACCATCAGGTGGCCCGTCCTCTTTTTCGTTAGCTCTTCAAAATTTTAAAAAAAAACCTATTACAAAAATTGATTCATTCAAAAATCAAGCACGCTCGAATATGTCATCGACTTATTTCAATTTGATAACATCTTTATATTTGGGGTAGTCAACTTAGCTCCTCCGATTTGATATTGTTGTACTACGAATGAATTAGTATATTCTTGTATTCTTTTTACAATTTTTAATTATTAATACCATTATTTTACTTTACTTTAATATATATATATATATATATTGTGTGAATACCATCATAATTTATCAAGTCAATCACACTCATAATGTTCGACTACTGAGCTTTGGTCTCTGCTTAAAATGTATGTACATGTAATTTTTTTTTTATACAGGTTCAGAGAATCGAAACACTACCGTGCGTCCCAGAATACCACAACTTGGTCTCGTGCCTCCACGACAAAAGACGAGACGACGTTCAATAGTAAAAATGGCAACTGAAGACGGAACATATCAGCTTGAAGTTTAATCGGACATAACAGACAATGCTTTAGTTAATCGAAAAGATAAAAAAGTTGGATTTATAAAAGCTACATTTAATACAAGACCTTAGGTCGTATTAAGTAGAAATAAGTCACTACTTTCATATTCGTGTATCCATCCATCTAATCTTTACACGTCAGTCACCGTGCTGAACATCACACCACAGCACACATATACACCTTATTGCAAGTCGCAAGTATATATTAATTTGATATATTTTTTAAAAAAGACAAAAAACAAGAAAGGATTTTAAATAGTAGTATTAAAACATTTTTGAAGAAGTAAAGGGGCTTAGATCACATCGATCTATGTATAGTTCTAGATAGTTTTGATCGAGTGGAGCTTTGATTCTATCACGCATTGAATGTTATTATTCCTCTGTACAATATGAAATATCACATCAGCAAATAAAAGTACTAGGTTGGATACAAATTATCAAATAAATTAGTAAGATCTTGTAAAAATGTTGCATTAATACTATTTTAATATAAGAAATTTATCATGCTTATCAATGGCGGTATAGACATTAGTTAATAAAAATTATCAATGGTATATTGATAAATATTGATTGCACGTGGTCTACACATATATTATATGTTAAGGAATTAAATAATATCTTCTAAAGATCTGCATTTACTAAACATTAGAAATAAAATCTTGTAAAAAACAAATTTTGTGTTTTTATTATTAATTTCATGGCTATGCTTTCTAGTAAAAAATTTCAAGGAATTGAATTACCTCGATGGCACTGTTCCTTGTGAAATCAGCTGTTTTATGATTTTTAAATATATGTGCCTACGTTGAAATGTTAGTGAGGCTGTAATAAGCGTGTATAGATCTTGGTCAACAATGCGTCATTGACACCTTACGCGTTACAAGGGTCCATGGGCGGTGGTGACCACATACTCTTAGGTAACCTGCCAGCTCATATGCCACATAAGACACTACTCTGCTAGAGCTACCTGCTTGAGGATATTTTATCATATTAAATTATTTTTATTTTATTTTACATCTTTAAGAAAACTTACAGCTAGACAAAGAATAATATAAGAAACAGAGCATTTGAAGGCCAGTTAAAAGTTTTCACAAATATCAATGTATTAGTAAACAATACTTATTTGTATTCAACAATAACTAGTATCACAAAGTTACGACTAAAAATTTATTAGCATTATCTGAAGCCAGAATTAGAAAATTCATTTATTCAAGAATTATACAATGATCACTTGTCTACTTAAATATTTACAGCTACCTATACAATATTTATGATAATGTCAATTTTTATTTTATCTTTTTAGTACTATACCTTTTTACCCTTTTAATAGTATTTTAATATCAACCGCCCTTGTTTCACTTCGAGGATATGAAACCTATCCTTCTATTTAAAAATAATAACGGAAACGAAATTAATTGTAAATCTTTAACATTTAAAGAAGCTCCGCAGCGCACCTTTAAAGCAACATAGTTATAACAAAAGTTTAAAACTGTGCAAAACCGGTTTCGACACTATTAATTCCAGGCGTCCTTGTCATTATTATATTCATCTATACTATAATATCCTTTGCCTACAAGCTGTGTTTTAATGCGTCCCTTAAAGGTTTCAATGGGCAACTCACTTATCATATACATAATAAATAGTCTATCCATCGATAATTATGTACCTTTCCAGTAATAAATTAATTTTTCAAGTAGGTGCCGGGTATGTGAAGATTACCTTCTGCATGCAAAAGACACAAACCTCAGATAGGTCAAGAAGAGCACCTTTTCAGGCCGTCTTCAATTGTTGGGATTTGATGTTTCTTCGGACCTCAACTCTGATCGATCGAGTCCAAAGCTGCAAGGAAGTTTGGAGTCTTTGCGAAGGTGCAGCGGTTCGCTTTTCACACTTTAAAAGACCGTGTGTAGAACTTCAGAAAAACAAATAAATCAGTATAGTGTTTTTAGTCAAAAGTTGTTAAAGACAGTAAACCGTGTTATTCTTATCGTTAGTTGCTTAATTAATTTTGTAATTAATTGTTATCTTTTGTCCTATGTTAATAGTAGCGTTATTGGCTTGTCTTATTGTAATTAAACAAAAACGTTTAATAGCCATTTTGGTTCCGAATTAACCGTCGTATAAACTATTTTACAGACAGCATAGCTATTTGTAAGGTTAAGAAGCGTTTGTGTAGTACTTAGCAAACATTAAAAATTATGATATATAAAAATAAAATTAAAAAAATATAACATGTTTAAAATTAGAGGCCCATATATATCACTGAAAATTAGAGTAAAAAAAATAAAAAACCAGATTTTGAAGCAATATGAACCAAAATTTAACCAAATATACAATACAGCATTTAGCATTCGTCAAACGAATATAAAGTGAATAAAAAAAAAACTAAATTCTAGTGGTCGTTTTATCGTTCCCCAGTGCCATCTCATTTATTTCAAAGTGTTGCGTAACACCTACAAAACGTTATCAAAGCTAAAATTTAAATCAAAAATGAACTTTAAACAAGTCATGATATTAATGGTATTTGGTAGCAATCATTTAAACGCTACACAAATCTATGAAGAAGGTGGCGAAGAAACCTTTGGTGTAGGTAGCGTTAATGTCACAGAAGAAAATCTGACAATATACTATAAAGGCTTGAAAGTTGCTGAACCAGCAGGCCTTTGTAATCAAAATCAGTGTCTGACCAAGTGCTGCCCATTTGGAGCTAAATACAATGTAACGAGTAAAATGTGTGTAAATACTGCGCAGATATTTGATCCGCAAATGTACGATAATTACTTGAGGCTGCAAAATGCGAACGCGAATGATTTGTTCTATTTTAATATCGGGATTATAAAATGCAAAGAGAGAATTCGTACACTTATGTCGGATTATGCACTGAAAATAAAAAAAGAGTTTCATCTGAGAATGGTAAGTAGATTTTATATGTGACAATTTTTATTTAAAACAGACTAGAAAATGTCACTGCAAAGTAATGAAACATATTTTATACAACTTCATAGTTTAATTTTACTCTGGATAGAAAGAGCTTAAAACTTATAAGTTAAATTTAAATAATATAAGCAATTTACTGTTTCAGTATTTTAATCCACAATCCAATACTCTCTTATTTCCGATTTCGGTGAATGCCATTTGACATTGAATCCGTTCTCTATAACATCCTTACAATCACTGAAATAAACTCACTATTAAAACGAGCAAAGTGATAATATCTTCACGAAAGCATCAAAAGCATTTGTCTACCCTGGTATAATATTAAATATATCCTAATCGCAAATAAAACCATTTCATTTTTACCCAACCGACCATACATATCCGCTTTAGTGGCCTGATAACGCATCATTTGTGTACAATGACTACGAATTTATACGTTTTGATCGCGCGTAATTAACATTGTGTTAGGATGGAAAACTGTACATCGAATCGCCTCATAGCGTCCCACCGTGGATGCTGGTGCGTCCAGAGAATTACTGCATTGACAATTTCGTACACGAGAGAGATTCCAAGAACATAACAAAAGTGGATGCTCTGGTCTGCTTCGTTCATGAGAAAGATCTCCACGACTACGTTCTCACTGCTATTTGTAAGTTAATTGATATTTTAATAACTTTTGAATCCCTTCAATATATTTAGATATATACATGGATGCAACAATAGGGTTTATAATAACACAATTGTATGATCTATGGCTTATTATCTTATCAAGTATTGTGTGCCCTCTACATCGCCTAGTTATATGTTATTCTACCTACTAAATGCAAGTTATGCCTAAATGAACCAACCCATAGACATCGGTAATATCAAAGAAATCACGCTATATAACCAAAAAGCAAGTGGAGAATCCGCCTTTTCATTTGAGTTGGCGACGCTGGAAGGAAATGTAATCAAATTTGCGTAGGCAGTAGATAAAATGAACATCATTATAACGTTATTACTAGCTTATTTAAAAACTGCATACTCTAATTGAAACAGTAGACATGCAGCAAAAAATAATAAAGGCTAGGCTTTGAAAAAATCCCCGTATACAGCGCAGCATTAATAATATGAATAATTGGCTATCCCCAACTGAGAGATGACACAAGCATAATTCAATCATCTTTTTTCCAGGTATGCTAGTTTCCTGTGCGTTCATTCTCCTCACGGTGGGTGTTTACACATGGCTGCCCAAACTTCACAACGTCCATGGCAGGGTCCTCATAGCGTATCT
>DWPT01008157.1:0-10371 GCA_018251895.1 Agathymus mariae mariae
TCTTTTCTGTAATACAAATATTGAATCAATGTCCGCTGATTTACCCCACATTAGGATACCGTAAGACACAAGGCTATAAAAATAGGCAAAACCACCACCATAGAGTACTAGATATATATATATATTGTCAGATTGACAGAATCACTAAAACAATGAAGTCTAATAGCTAGCTTACATCACAAAAGTGTTAGTAGTAATAAAAGATACATGCAGGTAAATCAAGATACACCTAATACTATGTGCAAACAAATCTTACATGCATAAGAATGTGATTGTTGTAAATAATTTATGAGCTAGCGCAAAATGTACAAACTGTAAAGCAGACAATAAAAATGGTATTTTTTCAATCTAGCCGGTCTCTTGCTCTCCAGACACACATCCGCGACAGATGTGGGTTTAGAAGCAGAAGATTAACCCATCTTATCATCCTCCGAAGCAGACTTATCTGGAATAACTGTTAGTGATGCTAACCCCTCCTCGGAATTGATGCTACGTGTTGAACCATCTTGGAGTTTCACGAATGTTACCGTTTAGTGTCCAACAGTTTCGCATGCCAAGACGCTTGTGTGAGAAAGTCGGATATTGTGAAAGATGTTCCCTTAAGATTAACCTTATTCCTCCAGATGAAGGATTTAATGGACACACCTGAGAATCGTACCAGTGTAGCTCTACATATGCCCGCAGCATAACTTCCAAGACGAGAACAAGCCTTGATTTGTTCAAATTTGAAACTAGACAAGTCCAGCAATGAGTTTAGCCACATATTCTTTGATATTGCCTTGAATGTCTTCTGGAATACCTGTAAATACCAGGAATTTTCTTTGATGCCTCATTTCTATATCAATTTTCCTTGCACAATCAGATATTTGTTGCCGAAACAAACTAAGTATTGTTGTAACTTGAGACTTAAAATCTTGGAATTCCTGAAAAAGGTTCTTGATGTTTGTCTGTAGTGCTGTTGCCTTAAGCTGGTTCTCAAAATGAGACTTCTTCATTAACCAGGACTCTATAGCCTGCTATGTTTCCACCACTGTAGTAAAGTTAGCCAATGTGGTATCAATTGTATGTGATTAATCAGTGGGACAGTCCACAAAATACCATATTTATGGCATACAAAATAAGATTTATTTAGGTTATAGAGATAACAGTAAGTACTTTGGAAATTTCTAAGGAAATAAACTGGATAAAAATGATAAAAATAATTTGAAATGTAATTATACTGAGAGAGATACTGTTAACTTTTTCTTCATCCAAATTTCTTCGCCCAAAATAAAGATTTTAATACACTTTTGCATGCGTTCGAACCAGTTCCTAAAACATTTATTCCACTCCGAAGTGGGGATAGTCAAAATGGCCAATTTATGCGTCAACAGCTTCTTAGGGTGTACTGAAACGATGACCACGAAGACTGCTTAATATTGGATAACGTAAAAAATCCTTAGTCAGTTTTGGCTCATCTTGGAAGACCCAGACAGTTGACTGCTGCTTGGAATCTGGATCGTAAGCATATATCCAAGACTCGTCACCACTAACCATATCATAAACGTGTTTTGACTCCTCGGTTGAATCGCAACTTTCTTACACCAAGTTCTTCGTGCAGGATTTTTTGCAAAGTAGTCCCTGAAACGCTCACGGATGCCTCTATTTCACGGTATGTCACGGTGGTCACGGTATGACAATCTTCGACGATTTGCTGCCGCACAGTGTCGACATTCTCTTGCGTCACGGCGGATTCTGGACGACCTCCGCCTGACACGTCACTGTGGCTAGTGCCCCCGTTGACATTCTAAATACCAGCGTTCTACAGCCCTAAGACACGGTGCTGCATCCCTTAACACAGAAGTGATCTCCTCAAAGCACTAAAGTCGCTTTAATCCCCTTTGTAAGTTGTGAAAAATTATCGCACGCATATTTTCCTTTGATATTTTCATTTTTACAACCGACTTGTAACCTTTGAACAGACGCTAATAAAACTTATCGACTATTCCAAAATCATTCTTTTGTTTTTGAATTCTAAATTCAAAAAGATGAAAAAGCCATATACGTATTTTTTTGATAATCGCGGGAGGTTTGCAAATGACACGACTTAAAAGGCAGCCCTCGTATGTACAGCCATAATTCATTTTAATGTATAGGGCATCGGCTGGAGTCGATAGGTCAAGTAATCAACTACCCCGATACGAGTACCTTGTGTATTATCGATATATAACCGAAGGTGAAATCCGCTTAGAGGAACAATACAAAGAGAGTGAATACCATAACTAAACGTCTCATTCTATTAACAACCGACCTTGTACACAAGTTTTTCAGAACTGTTTAACATTGATTATTCATATCCTTTGATTAAACCCATAACATGACGACTTGGAAGCGACATATTCAGATGGTGGGGGCTTAGACCGGTCCCCCACCACGACCGGTTTCCCTCGTAGCTTAGGACTCCCCGACGAGCTTAGTTTCGCGTTTGTATATATGCAGATAATCTAAAAAACTTCAATACCGCGTTTCAGGATATGCGCTCTGATTGGTCAGTTCGCGTGACGTAGTACGTTAGTGGAGAAGTCGAGTGTAAAAAGGTGTAACTGTAGATTTTCATTTTGTGTTTTTTGTTTAAGTAGCGCACATTCTATTGTACGTAGTAAGTAAAATTTAAAAATTGTTTATAACCATGGTCTTAAGGTGTACTGGTGCACGAAGGTAAAATAGATTAAAAGTTGATCAAATCTAATCTTTTTAATTTTAATAATAAATTGGTTAAATTTGCGTGCAAAAGTTAAGGTATACATATAAACATCGTATACTTTTAATTTTAAACAAACACTAATCAAGGCTTCATCGTCATGATACTAAACATTATAATGTGATAAATATTTAAAAAAGGACACCGGCTTAATCTTTGAAAATGTACAAAGTTTTAAAATGTAAAAATCCTTACATACTACATTTTTCTTTGCGAGTCGGAACTTTGTTCGGAAGCCAAATAAAGGAAATTACTTCACCCCATTTACGTACGGCTCCCTTAAACGTTTTCGTCCGAAATATGATTAGAATATACAGTAACAGCTAACGGTATTTTTAATAGTTAAAAAACACGACTTGACTCAATCATTATTCCTTTACTGAACTAAAGTACTAAAAGCGCGGTAAAGTTTTTTTTTATCATCACCAACTCACACTAGGATTCTCTGTGTTGCTGGTGACATGAACTTACACGGACATAACATCACAAACCGTAACCAGAACAAAGATTTATCGTCACATTAATATCTCCACAAACCGGGAATTAGACCCGAAGTTGGACATATAACTACAAGATGATATTGTGTGCTTCCAGCATATTGATTTTTGATTGGAGGACTTAGATTGACTTGAGATCTTCTAACACTTGGCTCAAGGACCCCCTCTATTAATCTATAATACAAAAGAAAGAGGAACGCTGTCTCGTTACGCTCGTTATTTTCATTGGCATAAATTGTTATTGGGTGCAGCCGAGTGCACAGAGTATAAAACGAGATTTATATGATCCGATTCCCTATGTTGTCAACCAAGACAAGTAAATATTCAAATGTAAATGCGGGTGACAGTGGTCCAAGCGAATGGCGCATGAATGGATGAATGTAGTTACGTAATAAATTAATCCCACACCCGCACTTAGAATGCTCGTGATGATGGACGTACATAAAAAAAAATTCGCTAACATCATTTCACAAACATTTCTGTCACATAAATATCTGCACTATTCGTGAGCTCAATATGACAGGCATGGTTATTTTCCCCTTTAGCAATCGTCCAGTCCATTCCGATTTTCACATTGAACTTGTCATCCCTTGATACAACCTCGGTCACCAGTCATGTACCACATAGGCCAAAAACTAGCCATCCAGAACATGAATACGAATTCGTCTATTGCGCCCTTTTTACATCTGTAATACGAACGGCCACGTCCCTACCTGTCTCTGTCTGTTTTGTTTGAGTCTGTATTATTTCCCGCGATGTTAGACAAGCACAGCTATACACGTATCGGTTTAGGTAAAATTATGAAATTTTCATTTAGAAAATACCATAGTATGTATGTTCTGGGTGTTTGATGCAGATGTCTGACGTGATAGTATTGGAAAAGTGATATTTGAGTCGAAATCAATTGTTGCAGCACCTCAATTACAATTATGAAGTTAGTCAACATTTTTCTATTTTATTGGAATAAATGAACAATGGTTCGTCGATCTCCCGCATGCGGAGATTCTAGTTCGAATCTTGGAATTCACCACTTGGAAGGCACCACTGATTTTTCTAGTTATCTGCATATTAAAAATTAATTATCACTTGCTTCGGCGAAGGAAAACATCGCGAGGTAGTTTCTCATAATATTATAGTTGATAGTATAGGGCGTTACTTTGCGGAAATTCATTGTTATTAAATTAGTATTAATTTACTTTGCAACAATCCACAAACGCAATGTATGATGGTCTATACTTCTATACATGCATAGAACCTCTCTCCCTCGCAGAAAGGAAAACATGCAGTTATGATAAATAAAGTATATCCCATCATACATACCGTCACCAACACGTGTTTCGCTCCGAAACGGAGCATCATCAGGGTGAATAGACTCTACGAATGTTAGCCGCAAAAAACTTTGCAGCGTTGTTGTGAAGTGCCTACCATCTTTCTTCGTCACACAAAACGACATACACTACGTATATTCCAACAACTCTAGGTCAGTCTCGGTAGAGTCCATCTATCAAACGCGGAACACATCTCTCGCACGTCTCTAACAATTAGACA
Source organism: Agathymus mariae mariae (assembly GCA_018251895.1). Classification (NCBI taxonomy): domain Eukaryota; kingdom Metazoa; phylum Arthropoda; class Insecta; order Lepidoptera; family Hesperiidae; genus Agathymus; species Agathymus mariae. The sequence continues at coordinate 4,786 of DWPT01008157.1, forward strand.
GGATTTTTACAAAATAACACTAAACACTGTCTACAGACTCTCTCATGCCCTCGGTTTTAACAACTCTACAGAACGGCAACTCTGTGATAACATTTTTATATATGGGGGAAGACTTACTGCTAAATTGATCTATACCATAAAGTAACTAGGCCTACCAGAAGGATTGAAAATGACGCTTTGCCGTCCACATTTTATCAAGGCAACCAATAAGTAAACTTTTCCCACTTTTTTCTTCGCCTACAAAACGTCGATAGCTCTCCTGGTGGCAGATGTACGTGAGCGGCTGTGACCACTTACCATCGAATGGTCCATCTGCTCGTTTGCCGACTATAATTATAAACGAAATGCTTAGGATCAACATCAATTTTTCCGATTACTTATATCTATTCTAAAATTCTGTTTAAACATTGTTTTCGTAATTTAATTAATTAATTTATATTAATGTACCGTTGCGCTCTTTATCAATACTGTCCTTTTGCATGTAGTAGTCACATATAACTATGCTGGCACTAATATGTGCAACCGTCAATTACGATATTTTATGCAGCAATAGGGTACAGTATATCGGTGATTCAATAAAATAGATAAATTAATTAATTGTCCTTGTATGCCGGGATCAAAATACGAGCTACGGTATCCGATGCTACTCGTAAGAGGCGACTAAAAGTTGCGGTCTGTAATAGTGGGAGCTAGAACCATCAGGCTAGCGACCCCGGAAAGGGCGATCGTATGTGTGGCCGCATACCGACGTTAAGACGGAATGGTGCAGGACGGGACTGCTTGTCTCTCCCAGGCAGAGCCTGTTTTTTGCATCGCATTGAGAAGATTCCCGTTGCGTTTCGTTGGAGATCGCGGAGTCCTATATATAGCGCCGACGCCGAGGAAGGTCACCGGCGGGGATTTAATGTGGTTTTAATCCCACGTAACTCGGTGGCGCTCCCAAAAAAACCAACAACTTTATTATCAATATAAGATATTATTTTAAAATTTCCATCATTGGTATAAACATTTTATCTGTGTTAATAAAAATCAATTGCTGCGTGTGTGAAAGATTATGACTTGAGACCTGAGATTCGATTGGACTTATTGATTTTTATTACGTCCGGTATTGTCAGAACAAGGTTCAGTAAAGTAAATTTTGATGGCAAATCCACTGGAAGAAGTCGGAAATATTAAGATATTTTTGTATGAAAACATCAACCAAAAGGTGACGTTGCAAGTGTACTTCTGATTTTCTTCATCATCTGACGGATGCATTTACAAAAAAAAAAAAACACCAAAACAGGAGTCGAGAGTGCCCGTCGGTTCTGCCCGTTAACGGTCCAAGTATTCGTCATTCTCAAAGTCGTGGTATCGGTGAATACAGTCTAGCAATTTGATCTAGTCGACAGAATGGCAAATCTTGAAGTTGACTCTTATGAGATATGAAACAGGGTCTAATCGGGTGCGGCGCACTTGCGTGTAGGGGCTGCGCGAACCACCTCACCGCGGACAACGGACTCCCTAACCGTAGAAAAAGGCGTACGGTTTATATGCGACGCCATTAAAAAACTTTGATAGCGTGATTCAGGTATCACAGCGTACTATGCCGGAAGAGAATGCAGTGTACACGATGAAATTAATAAAAAAGACATATAAATAAAATAACTCATTGTAGCATGAAAATGTGGTAAACAACGTCGAAACACGAATATTGCCGAAGCACATTCATGCAATATTCACTCTACAACTAAATACTTTTTTTTATTAATACTAAGACAAGTAGACGAGTCACGTGATAGTAATTCAAACAACCACCACACCACCAACGCGTTATCAGTCAACAATGCAGCGGTAAAGCTGCTTGCTAAATGGTTAAAACGCTTTATTACCATCTAAAATATCGACATTCATCTTTAACATATTACTTACAACAAATAAATATACTAACAAAAAAAAACCGAGTTCAATTTGGAAAAGTAATTTTTTTTTGGTTTCATCTCTTATTTTCCTCACTAAGGGAACACGAACTGATGATCTTAGTAGAAATAGCAGCTTATAGATGTCATAACTATAATATATACACATGGAACAACTTCAACAAATTGAACGTTTGAAAGAAGATGAAAATATTGTTACTGTGCTATCAGTTAAATCATTAGTCTTTCACTAAGCAAGTGCATTCACTGGTCCAGCATAGTAATTCTGTAATCTCACAAACCAAGGTCACAGACGATTCCATGACTAAATTATTACAATTTTAAGTGTTATGGTTAACTTAACAATAACGAATAGCTACATTGACTCCAACAGTTATTATTAGAGTAATCTCAGCGCAGATTCAAGATACTTAGTTTCATTTGTGAGTAACAAAAGTACACTGCGGGACTCCATGATAACTAGCACAAATGGATCATATTTGTGTGTAAATAAACATACTCTCTGCATGTTTTTACTCTATGCAATAGTTCTGGGGGGGGCTGGAATCAGGTTTCACAACAGTTAAGGCGGAACAATTGAAGCATTCACCCGGAGCGCGCTGAGGAGTGTTGACGGCAGACTGCAGAACGCTACAACGAACACCACTATTATCTAGAGTTACGAGCGAGTTTTGCAACGATGCAGATTGGAATCTTATTGATTTAGACAATGACAAAGTTATAGTATCTAGATTGTAATTTAGACACTAGTATACTTTATACCAAAGATGTTGCAGGTGTAGATTTTTTCACATCCGCAGATGCGAATGTGGATTCGGATCTTTTAACACTCACATCCGCGTATACGGATGCGGATTTTGATTTTTACAAGAAACTATATGGATGCAGAAGTAAAATAATAAGAACAATATATTTTTATTACCTAATGTGGTACTGTGGCCAGTGGTACGGACGTTGGAAGAGTAGGTTTTAATGCATACTTTACAATCAACCTTATCCTGGTCCTGTTCATTTAGTTTAAAATAGTTCCAAATACCACTTTGTATCGGCGGTGACATTGTAATTCACTTCGAAATATTCTAATAAACAAACTGCAAATACCTACCTTAACACACAATGCTCGTTCATCCGTTAAGCGAAACTAAACACTTAAAGATTGATTTACGGTAAACAAAATGATACACAATAACAAACGCGTTGGAACCTGCCGCCGAATGAAATCTCGCTCCTATTGGTCAATGAGCACGTGTAGACGGCACGCGAGAGTGTTCGGCCCGCCTAATTTTTTTCTTGTACCAACTTGTGCGATATCCTCAATCGCATGACACTCCGTGGATGTCTAAATTGATACCGAAACAAATTCCCTACTTTATAAAGTACACCCGACTCCTTTCTTTGAGTGAGTTTCCAAGTGATGGCATGGACTACTATAACTTTGGGCCGCTCACGAGTCTTACGGCCGTGGTTTTTGCAATAATGTGCTGAAGGAAACACGTCGCTTTTAAATCTACAGTTGTATAGGTACTGGCGTGGTTTCAAATGATTCAGTTTTCAGATCTTGTGACCTATTCATTATTTGAGTAACATTTCTGTATTTCACGATGACTGTATAATTAAGTTTGATGTCCTGCGTGCAGAGCGAATGGTGCGGCGTCGAATTCCGTCCGTTGTAGACTTTTATTATGACCAATGAACATTTGATTATTGATATTGCCATATTATGTTCCGACTGTGGAGATGTGAGTTTCGGAATGTTTTTAAGTGCTTATTTCTCTCCGTCGTTGTACTATCCAAATCACTCGCGCCACGGAGCAATAAGCGGTTCTCATAAAGCAGCGTGTTCATTACTGTTTGCAATTGCATTATGTTGACGTTCTTCCGTAACAAGTTCAGTCCAGTGATGAGCGGTCTGATGGAAGGAAACTTTTATAAATGACCAGCAATACCCTATAATCTTAATATCCCAATAATCTTCTCTATGTGCATTTACTCGTATGTATTAAAGTCCGTGTACATAAAAATCGATGATCTACATATATCCAGAAACAATTGACAAGTGCCGGGAGATAAAAAATTAGGGATTATAATGCTTTTTTTTTCGTGTGAGCCATGCTCTTTAACAACGACGTACGGTCAAGCTTGTGGAGTCAGGCCTTGTAGAGTTAGGGACTTCGTGACATCCAATGTTCTGTTCTGTGAGTCCTGGCATCCGATATTACATTAATATTTTTGATGGAATTTATGACAATAATAAAATAACATTCTGTTTACATTTTTTTTTATGATAAAAAACCCGTTAATAACTACTGAACAAAAAAAAAAATTAAAAATCAGAGACGAAGATACTACTGTACTGTTTTATTTTTGGTTGTTTTATATAAACTAGCGGCTCGCCCCGACTTCGTTCGGGTTGAGCAATGAACTATATTTATACATAATACATAACCTATGTCCACCCTAAATGATGATTCAAAATGGTAAAAGACTTTTCCAGATAAATGCCTATACGGAGATTACTTTCTTTATATTGATTTACCGAGGAAAGTAAAAGAATACAAAATTTTCTTTGGTGTTATGTAATATAACATCATGGTTTACATGGACAACAAAGGGTGTCCCCTAGTTACTTGTAGCCGCCCCTAAAGTTAACTGCGCAGGTCACGTCACCGTCAAAGCGACGTTGAGGTTACAGCCGCACGACTCGCTGGCAATGTAAAAATAACAATAACATAACAATTAAACCAAGAAACTAACATCAAGACAGCTTCGACGAAGGTAATGTTTTTAAAATACATTTACACGTCGTGAACAGTGTAGGATAATGTCGTGGCTCGTTGTTACGTGATGGTAAATTGATAGTTCCAATTGACGCTTGAAACATTATTATTATATTTTTGACATTAAAGGAGAGTTTCAGATCGAGTGGCAAATTATATACGTATGTGTTTATATTTATGTTTAATGTTCTTATTTAGATATTGTAATCATTTAAAATACGAAAACATGAAAGCTTTTTTATAACCTTGCGTTTATTTATTAAATTTACTTCAAACTTGATAACTTGGATCAAGATTATGTTGATAGAACTATAGTTTTGTATCGATGTTAAACGTATACTCGATTAAAGGATATTTACTACAATTTACTTTGGTAGAAGTTCTTTTTAAATACGTTATAGAATGATCACACATATAATTTTGAAATTTGGATATTTGTATCTATGGATGTATTAGTATGGTCATGGTTCCAGATCTTCGAGATGTCTAACAGTAGCTCAGGAGCGGTGTTTTTTCTTGGAAACCGAGCGCATTATCAGGTAAACAAGATCTCTACATTGATTACAGTGATGTGATGGACAGGCATACAGATTTATTGTGACATCACCTGTTACTCGCACATGATAGAGAGGTATTTAAACGTTATATTTGTTTGCAAGTAAAACAGGATTGGATTATTTGTCACGGTCACACGTTCATCTGTTCGGTTATTTGGTTTTCATCTCAAAAACGATTATTTCCTTGATACCACTTCATAACCAAGATTATGTAGTTAATTATTTGTAGTTTCACGTCTAAGTCACTTACAATTCTGTAAAATAAAATTGAGATAACTACAGCCTTGGCCAAAAGTATTAGGCACCCTACAACTTGCTGCATATTTCGGGTAT
>DWPT01008158.1:0-10371 GCA_018251895.1 Agathymus mariae mariae
GTGTCTGGTGTATGCCAGAAAGGTCGATACTCTAGCCGCGTCGCTCTCGTGTTAAACAATATCTATTAGTTAATTTTTAAGGTTTCTGTTTTTTCTGTAATTATAATACCAAATAATACTTAGGAATAAAGTCAAACCACGAAATACATTTTTTTTCAAGTCCTAAAATCATCCAATCGGATAATCTATATATATACTAATAATACAATTCTAACTGATCGCTTTCTGTACATAAATGATATATGTATGAGAAAAAACATTATTACGGGCCTTTTTAACGCAATAGAACCTAAAACAATAGTTGTTATAATTTTTGTCTGTTTGTCTGTGCGTTTGTTCCCGTTAATCTCAAACGGCTCATCCGATTTCCTTCTTGTTTTCACTAGTGTATTGCAGTAAGCGTCGCTTAATACTTAGTTTCTTTCATTGTAATCCGTTGGTAAATTAAAAAGTTATAAATTAATTTAAGGCGTAGTTTTCCTGAAGCAAAGCTAGGGCAGTTTGATAGTCTGAAATAATTTCATATTCGTAACCGTAAATGTAGCCGGTAAAATACTATTCAATCATCCGTATCCATTCATTGTAAATTTACAATACATAGTTTCGATCGTATGGAATTCCAATCTTTATGGAACACTGACAAATATGTTATTTTTGTTTCAGGTAAGTCCGGTATTTTAAGTACCCGAATGCACATAGTTTTTGCCGGCGGTAAGTACCTAATTGTCTTAAAAACTACTACGTTTGACTACATTTGTTCCGCTCTGTAAACAAACCTTGCTCCATCTCCTTTGTGGCGATACTTGGGACCCCCTGCAGTACATATATTTTAGACAACTCATCGTCATACTAATCTCAAACGCTCTTTCCCACTTTTTACATTCACAGAACTAAATTAGCAACATCTGAATATTTATGTTAAATGAGATACCTAACTCTATCTGATTTAAGGAGGTCTCTTTTCAACTTCAATTAGGCAATGTAATTTAAATAGAGAAAGTTTCAATACAAGTTTCATACATACTCCATCAAAGAAACATATAAAAACTTAACTTTACCACTAAAATTATTGTTTCAAAAGTAAAAAAATTCCAAAAGGAAAACATTAAACGTAGAAAATGAGAATCTACTAAAGATTACTTTTACTATAATTAAAAATATTTTTTATTTTACGTATGAAAATCATAATAAGAATATATGCATATATAAGCAACTAAAAAGTATTCATCTGAGCAAAATTAAATAGAAAATAGTTTTAATCCCTATCGTTCGCCGCGCGACCAGACCACCGCCCGACAAACAGCCGGATGTCGGCGTTAATGTGATGTTGTGAATACATGCACCGTTACTACGTTACATCGGTACTCAGGGTTGTTGTAACCGGTTTTTTAATAGTTTATTTAATTTATCTCCAATATATAGTGGTACACTGGTTACTGACTTAAATCATGCCTTGTGTAACACGTAGTTATAATTTGGAAATGGAGAATAGTAGGTTTGTGGTTGTGGCACACGCAAAACCTGAAATTAAACATTTTTCATGTTAAAATCTACACCGACCAGCGAACCTGGGCACTTCCAAGTAGAGTGCGGCGTAGTCAAGTTCACTCGTCACGGTCTCATTGTTTAGTAAAATCGAATCTTGCTTAGACGATTTGTAATTTACAGAAAAAAAAAAAATTAAATTTAGTTACATTACTGTAAAAACTGTGACAAAACGCGTTGGCCCCGAAATTAAATTAAAAGTTTTTTTTTTGCGATTTTTTGCATCTGAACAACAGTGAAACGCAATTATGAATGAAAAAATATTTTTTGCCCCTTTGTTCTGAGGTTCAAAGTTCGAAATACAAAAATAAAATTCTGTCTAGGAAGATTTTTATATTGCAAACGGTGTCTATACCAGGTCATGGACAACTTTGTTCGGTATGAAACTGGCTCGCAACAGTTACCGAACGAATTTAATCACTTTAATTAATACCGGGAATTAAATATAGAGCGTATTATTAGAACAGGACATCTGATTTTATTCATATCTCTCATTACTGTAAATCTATAGTTCAGTACAAAGCAAAAATAGGTAGTTCTCGAATGTCACAGATTAAAATCATATCTGATATTCTTTGAGAGTTAAATCCTAATACTCGTAAATGATTTAAGTAAAGTGAACGTTTTATATTACGGAAAGTTATGGCATGTTGAATCCATAAATTAATCATAGTAATTGATAGATGGACTCACTGCGGATCGATAATGAGCACGTTAATATGTGTCTATATTCTGCTACTATGTCCGTACAATGCTTAAGGTTGTGGAAACAACAATTCGGACAGATCAACAAAAAGCTATACATTCGAACGACAATGCTACCATTGTCTGCCGTTTAATTACGTGTATGGGAAGAGAAGATTATGAAACGAATACCACTTACAGTCTGTGACAGAAGTAACTTGAGATAACTTATTGTTTACGACGACTAAACGTTCAGATGTATTACAGTCACACCACAATGAGAAATATGCGAGCGGGCGAATATTTGTATCGAAACGCGGTTTCTTTTATACGTACCCTTAGTCGTACTAATCTGCGGATGATGCCATCCATACCGTAACCAACCCATACTACGTCAACAACAGCAACAGTGCGTTTAGTTCGCCTCCGGACTGATTGTGGGGTATGACGAGGGGTCTGCGGGACGTGAGGGTCACCCACATGCAAACCCGAGAGAGCTAGTGTTCTAGTCATGTTACAACGAAAAATAAAATGCGTACGTACAGACATCTACATGGACCATTTTGTTATTATCATAACATTAACTGTACGAAACCGCAAATAAACTATTCTCACTAATCACTGTTTGCCCATTTGCTGCTGCTACGAAGGTCTGTGGTTTTGGCATGTGTCTAATGGGCTATGACACATTAAGTTCTTATATTGTAATATGATAAATGTTTTTAATGTTTTTCGCTGATAAAGCGAGTATTTACTTATCGACTGGCAACATTTCTATGAAACTTTTGGTGTTTCTATATCCATAAATATGCTGCGTTATTTCTTACCTACAAGTAGCCCGTCTGCTCGTTTTTCAGCTATTGATTGTAGAATACTGTTACGTGACAGGATACGCAGGTTCGTGAAATGCCAAAATAATTCCGCAGAGACTGTATTTCCTTTGCACAGTTGCAGTCGCGCACGTAGCTCGCAGGTTGATTTCGCCCCATTGGGGAGTACCGAATGCTCCGTGGGAGACCCTGCCTGCTATTTATTTTATTCTTTTTGGTTGAACCTTCGAGAACCTTCGTAAAAATACAATATGTGTGAATATATATTTAAAATAAGGTGATGATGTTAATTGTCGTAACTAAAACAAAGGATAAGAAGATAAAGTTGAGGTACAATATAAAATATTCAATAAAAAATGATATTTCTCTTCAATGTACCCAAAGCCCCAGCTTTGTCGACATTCCAATGTCGACAACCCTTCGCCAGTTGATTCGTAACGCGTGAATGTAGTGTTTGTTTATGAAGTTATTTTAACTTCACGCCTTCGTTCCTCGAACGTTCTTGTGTGATGGTGTTGATTGTGTTGTTGTTTTAATTCTCATCATTATTTTATATATTTTTGAATTTTAGTTAGTTATTGTATTTTGTTAAATTCAAAATTTTAACATTATATTCTCTAAAATCATGTTTCACTACAAAAGCTTAGCTCATTGATAACGATATTCACATCAGTGTTTTTCGTATTAGTTTTATTGAAAAATATACGTACATCGAACTCAGCTCGTTCAGTTGTTACATATTGCAATTTTGATTTGGCTTCAATGTAGAAACTTTGTGCCAAAAAGTCGAATCCAGTGGCAATGCAGATGTGCCATTTCACGCACGAACTGGAGCAGGAGCTCTTTCATAACATTGGTGGGTTGTTCTTGGGCAATACGGTCGGCAAATTGGTACTTCGAGTATGTTGCCTTAGTTTGTCATTGATTAGAAAGTGTTACGTGAAGTTTTAGCGTAATTTTTTAAATCATAATTGTTATGCTTATTTTGAAGATTACTATTTTATGCCAGTAGTTCTTAAAGTAGACGTGTCGTGTTCGACAGGACATCCTGTCTGATTGTAGGTTTAAAAACATATAAAATATGAATCTACTTGTTTGGCTCCACTTTATTCGCCATTGAAATACATTTAAAAATATTATTCTACTTTAATGTGCGTAACATTGCAACTTCAAATCCAAATTTAAACTATGAGTGAAATATGACCAGTACAAAAAAAATTAACAATTATATTTCAGTACCAAAAATACTTAATGATATGCCAAGCAGTCACAACCTAAGCTATGTAAGCGTAGAGTTTTCAGCTTATGGATTATGAAGATAAGATTTAGTGCCTCTGTCTATCATCTTTTGTTTCGTTCGCTCTATGCAGTTTTAATTATAGCATTTGTTTATTGAGTTCTTCCGGCAATGCCGCAGTGAATCTACGCAGTGTAAACAAGTTCTACAACTCACGCGTTTAATTAATTCGTAAGTTATCCGCGACGCGGTTTGGTATTAATCCGTTTTCGGCCGCAACGTGACGGATGTACGACTTGTTTCGTGTCTAGTTTTAGGATTTTTTATACGCATCAAATTACTATTGCGACCGTACCTGAGCAAAACTGCCAGTGACTTGAATTAAAATGTCCATAAATGAATAAATTATCTTGATACAATTAATAAATATACTGCTATATAAAATTCAGTTATTCCTTAAGATACAAAATATTAAGCAAAATTTTAAACTTTATCTGACATTTCAAATACTTATAAAAGAAAGATATATATTTGATTTCTGAAGCTATTCATTAGCGTAGTTATTTACAAGAGAGACTTGATAATATATAAAAAAATATATAAGTTTCAATTAAAACGAATGTATGTCATATATTGTCAGTTTGTGTAATAAAATATTTCATTATTATAGTAATAAACTAAAACAGCTATATTACCAAATTCCACTACAGATAATTATTAATAGCGCTTGCATATTGAATAGATACTGTTAGTAATGAAAAAGAAAACGGCTGTCGAATTACCACGCACGCGTGTGCCCTCGTTTCGTCGCACCCGTATCGTCAGAATTATTTATTCAAGTGAATTCGCGCTACTAATTTTTGATGCTATACGTTTTTTTGTAACATGTCTTAATTGCTATCATTAGGGGTGTTGTGGCTGAAACTAACGCAATGGCTTTTGCTTGTTCAATAATTTCGTTATGACAGGCCAATTATACGTTTGTTACGGGCACGGTAAATGATACTACTACGTTCATAATTCCATTATGTACGGTTCGCATCACTAGAGCGATGATTTAGTGAAGTATTGTCAGATAAGATGTATCAGTACGTTAATTAGTTGGGAAGTTTTGTTTTAAAATCTTTGTTTATAAAAACTAATGGCTGTTGTCATATCGTGCTTAGAACTTTAAAAGTTGCGTAAACAATTGATCTACTTTATGTACTTTTAACGTTCAATTAAACTAAATTTTTTTTTTTTTAACTTTAGTAGCATTCTAAAGGTTTCGATCCTCCCAGTACAATTAATAAAATTTGTGGTTCTACAATTAAATTCCAAAATATAAATGAATAGATAAGCGAGTTTCTTCTTTGTAGAATTGAATCTGCTCACAAGCAAGCAATATTGCCCAATGTAGGGTGCGTGGCACCAACAGTATGTACGATAACTGCTTCGGAGCGAGCGATATGATAGTGCTTATCTTGTACTATGTGCTCATTTTTTCTATGAAAGCGTTGTGGCCTGTGGTGGGTGCACCGGGACAGCCCGCTGACTGGGCGAGCCGCAGAGCGCGCCGGCTGGCCGTTGTATACAGTTGCCACAAGTCCGCGTCGCCTGCTCGTCGCGTCGTCGCGTCGTACGAGCGTTCGCGTCACTATGTGACGGTCTGACGGCTCGTCATCCAAACGACTGTATGAATGCACTCAGTCATTACAAGGACTCACAATGTGCAGGAACTCCGCGGTCTGCGCCGAGTGAAATGTTATGAACCTATTGTGCTGGATCAGTTTCGTGATTTATACTTTGTTCAGTGTTCAAAATTGTTGTGTATCGCTAGTGGTTGTTTCTGTTTGTTAATGAGAAGGTTTGATAACCGTTATTAATGATTTTACTGAGTCAAGAAAAAATATATTAAAACATTACTTTCAAATAATATTTTATAATAATCGGTATGAGTAAATCTTTGCGAAAGAGTCTACGTAAAACTTCTGTTTTAAAGTTGTGGGTTTAACGTTGGCGATTTGTTTGGGTCATTGTTTTTAAGGTTAAGGCTTGACAGTGGCCCAGAAGCTAATTGTTCTGTAATAATAAATAGATTAGCCAGTATATTGAATATCTCCAGTGGCCTTCAATCTCGATTTCACACGTCGCTGGACCGCTGGTGTGCAAGAGGCTCCTAAATATAGCCGTCCGACGTACGCGTGGCGACCACCCTTTGCGATGACACACTCACTACTCTGTATTCTGTATAACTGTACACTGTATAATTACTACTATATACTTCTTGATATACAAGTATCCCGCAAGAAATCGGATAGTCTATCTGAATGATCAAGTACCAATAATACGAAGTAAGTTTACTTTTGATCGCACTTTAATCCTTCTTAATTGTATTGGTACTGGCTGAAATATTTACAATTATTAAAACTGCAATTTTTCTTTTTTAATTACATAAATATTTGTGATTTTTTCATAAATTGTCTAGTTTCGGTATAAGAATAAGTAAGTAGTAAATTAATATATATCGTACGAATAACGCACTTGAGACTTCTAACAAGAATCCTACCAAAATTCAATGTAAAGTTCATATTTAAGTTAAAAAGTCTTAAAATGTTTAACGAAATCACGCAGTTCCACTTTTGAAAGTAACCCAACAGCAGCTGGGTCATAACATTTGACTTAACTACCAATAACGAATTCAAAGGTGCTTGTAATTAAAGTCAATACTCGTTCGCTCTATGACGTATTGCAAGTGGCTCTTGAAAAAGTTTATATAAAAAATAATTCAAGGTAGCCTGGCATGACAATCTGAATGTTTCCTGCTTACTTCGTTATTGATGCGCTGTCAATAAAAAGGTCTTAGACACGCTCGAAAAAAAATCTTATTAAGAGCAATACAACCGTTAACTCTAACTTAATTAGTTCCATTTACAATAAAAGTTAGCCGCAATGGTACACTACGAGACTACTTTCATAAGTCATTTCAGAAACGTAATGGTAACAATTACTTTCAATAAATATAAGCTATACACTTGTTTCATCTCCAGCATCGTTTGCTTATGATTAGCAATACGATTTTGTAAATTATCCAAGTGATCAAATAACATGTTTAAAATTTCGAAGCATCTGCCGCACCGGGTGGCGACCGTAGAATCTCGACGCACAATATGCACATGTTACCGCACATCTTGTAAGCCCGCATCCCGCTACCTGCCTCACAATGCATTGTTACCCTGTTCCTTGTAGGTACCTAGCGCTACAATGGAGACCTGCTTACCCTGTTTTGTTCTATGAATAATAAAAAAACAATGCTCTGCTTTCAAGTACCATTATTGCTACACTTCACTCGTAGAATGTTAAGTTGGAACGTGTTAGGGTACGGTCTTGTCGTTTACGAGTGTTAGAATGTTTAGGTTCATGTTTTTTAACTGTAAAGTCTTGAGGCGGTGTATGCAGTTATATACACTGGTCACACGGCTCCGTAATTAAACGTTTTATTAATTCATACCGTTTTCAAATGTGTTAGTAGTTGAGAAGAATTTCAAAAGAACAGGCTAATTTTATGTAGCGGTCGAGATGTTGAGAAAGAACGTCTTACACACGTCGTGCGTTTGGTTTCGCTAAACGAACGTTTGTAATGCGGAGCTTGTAACGCTCGTGCAGATTATGTCTCAGGTATAACAATAATAACTATACAATATCGATTATAAATTGCTGCTGCTGTTCACCATTACTCTTATGTATTATGACGTAAAAACAGTCCATATTCTTAGCAGAATCCTTTTTAATGTAACGAATGGTATGTACGTCATTACATATATGTAAACACTAAGTGAGCCGATGGCTTATGATAATGTTGCGTATTGTTAAACAGACCACGTCCTGAACACCGTGCATCATTCGCCGACTGCCAACTGGATTCGATTTCGGTCGTTACACACGCCCTGGTATTTTTACAGCCAGTTATAGTGAAAGAAAAATATACCGTAAACGTGTTCGTTACGCTTCCTCATTGTTTTATGGAAAAATAAAACATATTTCACGCTTGTGAACGTTAAAGATAAAAGCAGTTTCTCAACGAGTGAAGTCATTTTTTCTTCCAGCGCAAGTACAATAACTTTGCATCGGAGGATTCTTCAAACTTGAAACTGTACGATCCAATTGGATCGTAATTAAAATTCATTTTTTCTTAGCCGGTATTTATTTGATGCAAACGTCTGAAATTGTCTTAATCATTATTTTGTTTATGAATAATATTACTGTGTCTTGACATTAAAACTTGTAAAATATTATTATGCCCTATTCACATAAAATCGAAAGCGCTTGTTTCGGTATGTTAGAAAAGTCAACATATAAATCGCGTTGGTCTGGCGACAGATAAGTGAGCTTATCGCTGTAGCCAAGTTCTTGTAGGTGACGATAACGTGGCGTGAGAACTGGTCTTGTGGGTAATCAGAAACTTTTGAGAACTTTATTTTTTAAAACTTACCTCTTTATTTTATAACAGGTATTAGACTATTTTAAGTTAAGGTTATATTCTAAAACATAAACTTAAACCTGTAATTAGACTGAAGATAGCCTATTCATACGAATTATACAAATATTCTATCTATTATATTTTACAAAATAGTTTTGGTGTATATGACTACTAGATTGAAACTAAGTTATTATTAGTTAGGTATAAAGAAGTCTTAAAAAAAGGTAAAATTATGTAAAAGAAAAATATATAGATTTAAAAATAATTCCAATTATTTTTTTAGGTTGAAGCATTTAAATGAATTAGGATAAGTATACCGAATTTGTTTATGTTGTGTTGTAATCCAATTTCATTATTAATTTAAAACTTTGTACTTAAAGTAAAAACTCAATATATAGGTTGGTCTCCGTTGTCGAATTACGGAGTCCTTATTTTCTCACTTTGTTGTACACCTAATTAAACTTCAGTGGGAACTGTAAAGTGAGATTTGTTATATAAGGGTACTATATTACCAGGATTCTTTATTGGTACAAAGCACGTCTCGAATAGCACCAAATCCCGAAATTTAATTATCATTCTTTATAAATCTATTACTTTGTATGCTAAATAAAATTTATCGAATACCACTAGGCTCTGTCTTTTTCTAACACCATAATGTAGCTTTCAAAACAATGAGCTCTTCTTACAGCGCATTGAAACATGCCACAGAATTATTTAAATTGGCTTACTCATGTTAATGCGCACTAGAAATTTCCCGGTATTCGCTTTAACCTTTTTAAAGTAGGTCCCACACCCACTCTCACTTAGCACTTACATAAATGTTCGGGTAGGTATATGAAATAAATGAAAAACAATTCCATTTCTCAATTCATTTCGCGCTCGTAGCTCCCTATAGAATATAGAAGATTAAGGTCCACAAGTTTTCCGTATGATCAAATGATCATCATCATCATCATCAGGAAATCCTTCACCGAACTTTGCATATCAAATTAGGTTCGGTTTGTAATTTTACGGTAAGTGGTAAGGAGTAGACCTGGTATTGTTTCCGTTACAAAATGAATATTAAAAAGGGCAAGTTAAAAATATAAGTGCACCTGGCCGCATGCTTTGGCGTACCTCACGGATCCACGGTTGATGAATTTGCGCACTGTCGATGTAAACTCGATAGCCGCGGTTAGTCGGTGATGCGGTCATTCCCCCAAGTTCCGCTTGCAATGGTTGACGGATGTGACGTACGATTCAGATTTTGTGACCAAACGCGATGTCATGATATGTGATGTGCTCATGTTAAAGTTTTCAGGTTAGATAATCTCAAATATGAACAAATGTGAATATACATTAATGAAGATACAGTAAATAATTATTTACATAATTTAAAATTTTCATTTAAACTTACATTACAAACTTTTGAAGTGACTTAGACAATAGTTTAGTACTTTTCGCCACTTCGTCACAGTTTGACAGTATGTCCCGATTCATATAATGTTACCTTATTATATAACTACCACTTATTCCAGTTGTTTTTTTTTTAAATAAACATTTACACACTCACTCCCCCGCACTAGGATACCCTGTGTTGCGGGTGGCATGGACATACACAAATATGACATCACAAA
>DWPT01008159.1:0-10371 GCA_018251895.1 Agathymus mariae mariae
AGGTTATAGTATAATATCTATGTTAGAAAACTAGATAATAATAAAAAAAAAAAATTACAATCTCAATTCGTGTAGAGGTTGGTTATTTGTGTCAAATGTAATCGAGCCCTATTTAGTTCCTCACAGATTGCACACAGAGCGTGCCTCTAATTAATCTGTATCTGTGGCATAAATAGCCGGGCGTGGTGCGACTGCGCGAACGGTTTTTTTTGTGTATAAAATCCGTAAAGAGTACGTTACCGTACTTGTTTATTTGGTCCAATTAATTAAAATTCCAATGAATCATAATAGTTTGTATTGCTTTCATTGTTTAAGTTACATGTGATAACAGTGAAATTAAAAATACAATTATTAATGTACTTTTTACGATAATCAACAAAAACCAGCCGTTTTCCATGGGCGTTTGCTCCAGGTTAGGTAAATGCACGGTTTATTTAATTAAAAATAGGGTTAATCAGGTGTTGCACTCATTTTATGCGACTTTAAATCACAGACAATCTGATATTGCAGTGTTAACTGTAAGTTATTTTGTAACAAATGGTATTAAATTGGTTAACATTAATTTCAAAGTAGCTGTTTATGTCCAAACTTTGATTTAGTGGTTTATTTGTACGTGCTGTAATTCTTAATTTAAACGTACCTTACGTCTTAAAGGTAGTTAGTTACAAAATTAACTTATGTGACATAATACTTGGCATTTAGTCAATCTAGGTATGTGCATTGGTTAATCTTATGGCATCTAATTACATTAACTGTACTAAGGTGCAGGAATGTTTGTTTAGTATAATGTGAATCTGGTTTGATCACCGCGGTTGTTGGTTGAGTGAACCTAACTCCATTGAAGTGTAAAAGTAAGGTTGTTTGTGTTGTGGGATCTGAATTAAGGTGAAGAAGATACTAATACTGATAACGTTCATCACTTGTTACAGGGTACTGAAAAACAAGACTAAATTATGAATCTCATATTGTTACAAATAAGTTTATTAGCAGTACTCCTACAAGTATGCGTTGCACAGGACTATTCTTTACCAACATACAATCCAGACAATCAGCCGAACCCAACAAATGATTATGCCAACCCTACTGACCCACGATACGACAACCCATATGATCCAAATCGGAGGTTTCCGAACAGAAATCAGTATGAGCAAAATCGAAACATTTTGAATCAGGATCAAAGATATAATCAGTTTGATAACCGAAATGATCTGCTGAATCAAAACTTTGGAGGTGATAACACTCCGAAACCCACTTGGGACACTAGTCGTACCTCATACAGTTCTTCATTCAGACATCCAGAGTTGGAGCATGAGAGTGTCATTATCAATGAAGCGTGAGTATCATTCACTATATTGTTGCTTAACTGTATTCATGAAACTTAATGTATGATATTATCCACACTGAAAGGATGTAACAATTCAAGAATAATGGACTGATTTATTGTAGTTGATGTATTGTATTGTAACTTCATAGCTCAACAACTTGTGTTGATCTAGTAAGTTAAGCTTGCTACCGAGGATTAGTATTTCAATTAGTAACAATTAGTATTTTGTATTTTTAGATAATATTTTTTAAGCACACACACATGACTCAATAGCTTTTCCATTAAAGGCCTTAGGGCAGAATGAGGTGCCTCAACATTTGTTAGCTGTTAACAATGATTTTAGTATTAGTGCAGTAGCAACTATTAAGTTAATTTTGTAAATAATTGTATCTTTCAGCACATATTTTATAGTAGCTTCCCGCATGGTAAGGCCTGGGCAGATCTACAAGATATCGGCCAATATCCTGCGAGCCAGGCTGCTGATGACGATTAGGGCTTCTATATCTTGCAATGGTGTAGAGGTTTCTGATGTTACAGCCAAGATTAAGGAAGGTGTGCCTGAGATTTTGAACATGAAGGTGACTGTTCTTGCAACAAATCATTTTTAAGAATGTTGATAATTTAATAAAATAAATTTAGTGGCATAGAATCAACCCATTAAGTCCATCATGCCTGTTACAATCTGACTGATTTCACAGTCACTTATATATGTATTTTATCCTGATTTAAACAGACGTTGAATAAACTCTAAGCATATAAAGTGGGTAATGTTATATGAATTTTAATTGCTATTTTTATTGGTAAAAATTGTTTAAAAATGTCTTGTTTTAATGTCTTATTCTATACTATGTAGTTATTACGGTCAAATTCCTAAACCAGGTGCCAGCAACATCAGTCCCCGGGGACTATAAGTTGCGAGTGGAGGGATTGTATCTGGACGACCCCTTCGGTGGACGTGCCTTCGTCAATGAGACCCAGCTGACCTTCTCGCGACGGTTCATGACCATCTTCATCCAGATGGACAAGCCTGTGTATATGCAGGGGCAGACTGGTACGTGATAATGACAGACTTGATCTGGATTTTCGATTTAGAACATTTCATCGTTTATATAAAACGAATAAAAAAGAAAAGTAGGTGGGTAGAAGTTTGCGAGAGGTTCAGTAGGAAATGTTTTACAACAGTATCTTTGGCTCGGTCTCGCCGAATAAGGCGTCCTGTGTTTATAACATACATTATGTTTTGGCATCCCTGGATGTTTCTTGTGTCTCAGTTGTAGATGTCCGTGCCTTCTACAACCTTCTCTAGGGATTTGAGTATCTGCTATATAAAGCTGTAAACCACATTTAATCTTCGACTCGGAGGATCGATACAAGCTTTTTCCTATAACTTATTTCAAATAACATACATTATGCAAAAGAATCGTATACTTAAGAGTAAAACCTGTGAATTTTTACATTTAAATATACTCTCCACAGTAGTCTAACCGGCAGCTCTCTACCAACGGCCCAATTGTACTGTGATAGGGTTAGGGATAGGAGAGTATTGTGATAGGGTTGCTCTGACTGATTATAAGTTCAATTTACGTATCAGTGATAATGTAATAGCTATGTGATACTGACTTGTATTTCAGTATGCACATTTGTAAGAGTGTGTTATGTTCATAGTCCGATTCCGAGCGATTCCGATTAACACCGAGTTGAAAGCATTCGGGCGGGCGATAGATGTGTACATCTTGGACCCCAACCGACGGATTATGAAGCGGTGGCTCTCGAGACAGGTATGTGTTATATATTACATTAATGTAAATAGTCGACCAGCGAACATACTTGACCTGATCGTACGCGGTCCTCGCCATCTGTGACCGCCTGTAGACATATTTATAAACATTTAAAATCCTGCATTTATGTACTATTTTACGTCTATATTACAAGTGAAATATAAAAAGAAATCTCCTCTTAATCTGTAATGTTTTAAAATTATTGTCACTTTGTTGAACAACACCATGACTGAGTAATAAATCAATGACGAAATCTGAATACTGAAAATTCTCCATAATGTTCTGAAAGGCAGTCTACATTCAGTCAGCGTGGCGGAGTTTGGTTTTTAGCTTAGACTTTACACGAGGACTTAATAATATAACACTTGCATATTACGTAAACTCATTTTGATGCTAGATTGCTGGAAAAATATTGTTAATCCAAGAACTTACTCCATTTACTGAACATGAACCAGAAGCGACATAATCGAACGTTTATATCAAGTGTACACAATGCGTGATGAGAGGCTAGGGCTGTGTTTATAAACATACCGACGGACGCATCGTATTGTGATACGTGATCGATACCGCGCGTGTGTGTGTGTGTGTGCGGCTCTATGGAGCGCCGTCCGACGACACGATACGTCGACACGTCGCGCACGTTGTGCATGCAGCAATACATGTGGATCGACTTAATGTAGATCGACTGAAATATTGGAACGGATACAGGACGCATGATGTTACTGTAACTGGACCGGCATTGTTTATTAATGATGTTTAATATTATTTATATATATTTTATTTAATGTTCATTGATTATTTTAATATTTAAAACTTTAATGTAGGTAGGTTTTATGATCTATGTATTAGCCAAGACATAATTAATTTTTGCCTATCTGTCTATTTATGTGTTACGTGTGGAAACTACTGATTAGATTTAAATGGATAATGGAATATTATTAATTTTTGTTATCGGTCATAATCTAGGATAGTGTTTAAGAATACGTTATAGAAGTTATGGTATAAGTGGAAGGAAGATGTGTTAAGAGGATAGTAAAGTTTAAATGACTTTCTCTGTTTGCGCGCGTGTGTTCCTCCAGAGCAACTTTGGCACGGTGAGTCTGCAGTACCAGCTGTCGGACCAGCCGCTGTTCGGCGAGTGGACGGTCCGCGTGGAGGCGCTGGGTCAGCTGGAGGAGGCGCAGTTCCTCGTCGAGGAGTACTACCAGACCAGGTTTGAGGTACGTCGCTAACAGACGCAAAGTTATATCTCTGATGATTTTGTCCTATGTAATATTATAGATTGACAATTAGAGCGGGTCAATGTCAAAATTCTTGTAGCAATTTGCTGCTCGATTGAAGTAACAACTAATTGTAGTTGTCCAATGGTATTGTTGTTAATTTGAAATAACTAGTTCATTATCATAACCTATAGTGTAGCAGATGAGGTCTTCCCCAAGAAACAGACCGCTCAAGTAGCTCCCGTGCTCTGGTCAGAATTAGATTGTCCGCCTGTAATATGTCTCCATAAAATGTGCTGTTACTTGGTAGTGGCTTTACCATCCTGGACAGCGTCGCTATTTACCGTAAGGTGACATTATTGTTAAGCATCGACAACAACAAGGTTAAAAAATGACAAACATTATACATACACGATGTCTACCTTCAACGAAAACAGAATTTAATTTAAAATATGTACACAAGTTTGGAGTCCGACCTGCCCGTATGAAAAACTAATGAATGTCACTGTATTTCGCAGGTGAACGTTACGATGCCAGCGTTCTTCTTCAACACGGAGCCGTTCATCCACGGGCGCATCATGGCGAACTACACGTCGGGTGCGCCCGTGCGCGGCAACCTCACATTGAAGGCGACCGTGCGGCCCATCCCGCAGTACCGGCCGCGGCACTACCTGCAGGGGCAGTTCAACAACCGCGGACACTACCCGTCCGCGCACCCCGCCGCCACCGACCAGTACACCAGGGGTGAGCGAGAGCCCTTGGAGTTTAATATGCGCAATGACAAAACGTGCACGCACTGGCAGTGGTAGCCGAGTGGTTTGGACTGAACTTGGGTATTCCGCACGAGAGACTCGAGTTCGAATCCAGGATGCAACTGAAACTTTTCAAATTGTGTGCATATGACAAATTAATTATCACTTGCTCGGTGAAGGGAAATTTGCACCACTGAGAGGACTGCACCGTAGTGTTTACGAAGGTGCTTCAAGTCTACCAAGGTGCATTTGGCCAGCGTGAGGGATTTGGTCTTATCCCCTGTCAATGTGAGAGAAGCCCCGCAGTCTGACGATATGTGTTGCAATGATCATTACTTTTCCATCAGTCAGACAATTTATTTAATGGACAAGGCCATTTTGGTGTGGCCTAAAATACTAATCCCCAAACCCATGGTGGCAGAACAGGATGTCGTCAGTAGCGACAGAAGCCATTCTGCTTGATGGTAGGGCATTGCGTAGCGATTATGTTATCAATATCATTGTTAAGTCGTTAATATTATTACTGGTATTATTATCTTTCGTATCGTAAGGCCTGCTTGGCTAGCTACCACCCATTCTGCTTGAGTCCGCCGCCAAGCGACTCGTCGTTTTACAGCTGGGGGCTTGAGAGCCGGTACTTTAATTATTTCTTTGGTCTTCTGTTTTGCCCGACAACGTATCAATGATGCCTTTGTTGTTACTAATGTCTACGGACGACTTAGACCACTTACCATCATGTGGTTCGTCCGCTAGTTTGTCGGCTATTTCCTAAAAAAAAAATTTAGCACACAAAGTTGGTGATCCAAAGACAGATGGACGTTGCCAGTAATCATATTTGTATTTATTTAAATGACGTTTTAACAATTGATTTGACCATTGAAAAATTTAACTGTCTCAGGTTTAAGATTTACATTAACCAATACAGTAGAAAAGGACATCGCCTTCGCTTCGGATGTTTCTTTGTAATCCTACCAAGTACTATCAGTTGCATCACACAGAAATGTTCCCTATGGCGATCTGGAGGTGATCTAAAACCCCCTGATCCCCTGGTCCTCAGTGCGTCCCAACTACAATCCGTACCTGTACAACGAGACCGGGTACGCGACGGAATACGACGGGCCGCTGGACGAGTTCGGACGGTCGCAGCACTTTCGGCCCGGCCAGCCCAACCAGCTTGACCAGCCCGATTGGTGGTACGACCAGCAGAAAGTTTACACGAGGATGTTCAACTTTGTGAGTATCTATTCGAGGATAAAAAATTTAGAGCGTTTAGTCGCCAAGAGGAAGTATGTACGTAATGTGTTTTGCAGGACGAGAAGTACCCGTTTTGGATGCCGAAGCCGGACCCCATCCAGTTCGCGATCCAGAACCAGAACCAGAATCAGGACCCCAACAATCCCAACTACAACACGTACAGCACCTCCAGCACATACTCCACCTACTACAGCGGCAACCCCAACTACGACCAGCTACCGTATTTGAGATTTGTAAGTCTTTCTATATTTTTACTACTAGCTTCGACCACGACCCAACGTTGACAGTTAGAGAATGTTATTTACCATTAAGTCCGGCTACTACAACACAAGGTGTGTACAGTGACAAAGGATAAATAAATAAAGCGTAAATATGAACTCATGTCTTGAAAGAGCATTGTTACAACTTGCCAGTTTCCGATCTTGAAACAGTGAAATGCTTTATTTAAAGTATATTTAGTTTTTTTCATCCTCCCGCTGAGCATGCTCTCACATGCTGGTTTCATTGTTACTTAATTCGGTGATGGAGCGAAATGACAATGATTATTGCTCCCTTCGTAGTGAACCATCCGACCTGGAGCCTGTGAGATGTGGCCGACGGAACATGCAACTCTTTACACACGTGATACAACTGTGTGGAAAACTCATCATTCACGAGCCGCTGAAAAAGCGCATAATTTAAACAAAATTACAAACGCAATTCGGATCAGATTTTTTTTAGATGAACCGAAATATCAGACGGAAGACGTAGGTTTTCTGAAGCGAAAGTTATGCGGCTCTGTAACCGTAACCGTAACTATCAGCTATCCGAAATAAAATATATCCGAAACTCTAACCAAATCCAATAAAAAAGATTCACTTAATTTCGGATAGGGGCAGAAACTACATAAAACATGTTATGACAGGTGCTCGCAGGCTGAACTGATACACTAGCTGGGTCGCTTTATTTTTTAGACAATTTTTATTATTAAATATTTAATGCTATTGTTTTTTTCTATTTTATCGTAATACCAGATAATACTTCGTAATAAAGTCAAACTGTTATTCCACTTTCTGAATCACACATCATCTAACATCTGCAACCAAAATGATCCGAAACAATCGGATAATCTGGAATAATATAATTCCGTTCCCCGACCGACCGGTGACACGAGACGACGTCACACACCCTGTGTCTCATGTTCCCGATGTGACAGTTCAACGGCACATACGACTTCAAATACCCGATGTCGGAGCTGGCGCAGTTCGTGCCGTCGCTGGACGGGGTCGAGGTGATCATCACGGCCGCCGTGGGCGACCCCTTCCTCGACGAGGTGATCGAAGGCTACAGCATCGCCAGGATCTTCAACTCCTCGCTGGCGGTCACCTTTCTCGGGGGACCCTTGCAAGTGTTCAAGCCGGCTATGCCGTTTGATGTTTATGTGAGTTTCCGCTTTTATTAAGGGCTTATTTTGCCATGCGCGGGGGGCGACCGTGCTCCGCCTAGTTCTCTGAACGAACTCTCTTCAATAAATGTTTAAACATCGGGAAGGAGATTCAGGAATACGACTGCACTTGTCCCACCATATATAGAAGCCACCAAATAAAGCTAAAGCATATTCGAAGTAGGATTCATCTGAGGATGTAACTATTTCTTGACATTGAAATGTCAATGTCAAGTTGACAACATATCGAGTCGTACTGCCGCACCTGCTGGTGGTACACCCGAGGACTAAGTTCGACCTCTACAAGTGTCACTAGCAACACTCTGACTAAGTTGCACATCCTTAGAGCATCTCACTCACTCACCCAGTTTGGGACAAAACCAACAAATGCGATACGAGTCTGTGAAGCGCGGCGTGCCCGTCGGTGGGCGGCCATGTTGCGACTGTCAGTGGGCGCGGTGACGTCGACTGTCTCCTATTAAATACTACAAATTTCTTTAACTTGAATGTAGTTTATTAATATTGTATACATAATATACATAAATCTAAATTAATCGAAAAGTAGAACAATGAAATGAAAAATATGATAAACTTAAAAATTTTGAATTCTCAATTGGGTTGCAAAATTTATCGAGTTTTTAGCTGTCTCCATTTGAATTGAAATAATATTTATTCTAAATTGGTTTTTACTAACACTTTCCGAAAGTCAAATTACCACATCGAAAACGCAATTTTGTTTTAAACCTCCCGTCTCGCTTTTCACGTGGCATAAAATATAAAAGTGACCGATCGACCCTAGATGGCGGTGTCGTACCACGACGGGTCGCGACTGCCGGACTGGCAGGCGGCGGGCGTGTCGCTGGTGGTGTCGGTGCAGGTGGAGGGTCGCGGCGGCGGCGTTGAGCCCCAGCGGCCCTCGCTGGCGCCCGGACACGACGCCGTCTGGCACCTCAAGCTCGATCTGTACAAGCTGCTCGGTGAGTTTGACACACCGTTCCATAGTAACGACTAACGACCTACATTACTCGACTCCCTTGACAATCAAACAGATAGAGTTTTATGTATAACACAACTAATTATTTAGTGATCTGTCTACTTCTAACATGCCAATCATTATTACATAGAGAACTTTCCTGCTTCCATGATTTTGTATTGTAAATGGGGCTCAATTTTGATTTTATAAATTAGTACGTTTTGCTTTCGTCTCTATGAAAACCTTTTTCCGTAGTGTTCTTTTTGTGCGATAGGATCGTCCGTTCTATATACAAACACAATATAATAGATATTGTCTGTGTCTATTGTTATTTTACATTGTATTATTTACGAAACTTGTTTGACCCCTTACGATTACAATCCGATAACGACGTGATGGTCTAAAACACAAATGCAACTGAGGTTCATTATTTAAAAAACCAAAACTGTTTATTTTTTTAATAATCTATTAAACAAAAAAATATGAATAATTGAAGTCATTTTTGTATAGAAGATAAATAATATATCCCTAGTTCCCTCGTGCAGATTGCCGTATTTCATTTTCCAACAATATTTTATTCAATACCAAACACAAAAATATTTATAACATTATTAGGATACCCAGACAGATTTATTGACCGTAAGGTGTTGTCTCCAGGACTGGACAAGGATCCCAACTACCGCGAGGTGCTCAACAGTATAACGGGCGTGCGGCTGAACGCACAGCTCGCGGACGCGCTGGGCGGTCGTGCCTCCGCAGACGTACACTTCGTGGCGCACCACAGCCCTGACCACCAGCACATCCGCGTCTCCACCAGCACCACCGACGCCAGGGTATGCGCCCAAACTCCTGATGATACATTCGAATGTACTAAAGAATTGATAATATTGAGTGAAGCAATTTATTTTGTCAGTGTGTTGGCCCCAAGTGCATATATAAACGGCTACCAACTTTAGATACTACACTAACAAATAGCTTAGAATTTGGAGGGGTGTCTATAATTCCCTTATTTACTATCCTCAGCTGTAATTGGATTTTGTCGCTTGAGTAAAAAATATAGATGACGCAGACAGTTTGTCGCTTGCCAAGATAAGTAGAGACAAGAAAGTTAATACAAAAAATAACCTCAACCAGCACATACATAGATATTTATAGAATCGGGCAGACGTGACCAACACTTATATCGAAAGCACCAAGCGCTGGTAGTGACCGATGTCAATTGTTGCTTGTCAGGTGAACGAGTACATAATATTCCACGTGCAGAGCAACTTCTACATGGAGTCGTTCAATTACGTGGTCATGTCGAAGGGCATCATACTCACCAGTGGACAGGAAATTATGCAGGTATTACATATGTAACCTCATTAAATATATTATCCTCTTTGAAAATATATTTTTTATAATTACAGAGTTTCCTTTACGAATCCCAAAGGATTATAAGTTTTTTTTATTAATGCTTATGATGAAAATGCCGCAAGTAATGTTGATGACGTCCAACTGTCATGCAGGAGGGCGTGCGGACGTTCGCGGTGGTGCTGTCGGCATCCACAACAAAATGCCCATGATTTAATATAAAATATATAACAACCATACATTTAGTTTCGATTAATACTAACCATTTAAATTATAAAAACACCCAACACCCGA
>DWPT01008160.1:0-10370 GCA_018251895.1 Agathymus mariae mariae
TGTGTAAAATCAATACCGCGAAGATAACCCTCTTCCACATTTGTTCACATACATAATTTTACTTCCGTGCTTGTAATAACTCTCCAAGGATTTATCGAGAAAGTAACATTAAAAACCGTAAAACTATTTTCATTGTATATAATGAAATATCTGATGAGTTATATTTAATTACTTCTTTAAAGTATCCAATGAGCAGACAAGCCAACTGACTGACAACCGCAGACGTTCACCAATGCGTTATACACAATATAGATAGCAGGAATCCTGCATATTAATCGGCTCACTAACGCTTTGAAAACATTAATTTGATGGTTGGCTCGAGTAGGCGAACAGTAACTAACCAACCAGGCAGGTGGAGATACTTACGAGTACCGTCGGGATCAAACTGGTTCGTACACAGACCAGTGATCTCCAACAGGATGGACATTACGCCGTAGTCGCGTCTCATGTAAACCAGTGTACATCACGAGCAGAGGACTGATAAATAATAAATTAACGTTTACACACATCCCCGCACTAGGATACACTGTGTTGTGGGTGGCATGAACATACACAAACATCACATCACAAACACCTATGACCCGAGAACAAACATTTATCTGTCACATAAATGTCTGCCGGGAATCAAACCCGGAACCCCTTCGCTCGGCAGGCAGGGTCACTACCAAATGGACTATGGGTTCGTCAATAAATGAATCACTTATATTCAGCAATTATTGTATCAATAACTACATGCGCCTTTTGTATTTTGAAATGCATAAAAAAATATTTAACAGATTAATATGACAATAGAATCCTTTCCAATGTTCTGAGAGCTTACGTAAAGATTGTGATAGTGATTTGTTTCAACTGATTGGAGAAGGTTATATAAACTGACATTTAATGACTATTGGAAATTGGTCTGCGCCTATAAGATGTACCTTAACATAACTGAGTGGACCTTAACATAACTGGTGGTTTAGAATGCGTAGCCGATAACAATCGTATGCTCCACGCAATTTGGCGTTTCCATTTCCAATCCTCACTGGAGCCGCATCGTGGAGCAGCAACTTTCAACTACGAGGGAAGATATGTATCTTGCAGTCTGCTCCTAACCGATAGTGGGGAAACTATTAGTTATCTAAGTATACTCTAATACCTATTGGTAAGTATACTCTCATTCCAAATGTTTTATAACATTTGGAATTTATGATGTTAGTTGACGGCTGTCTGTCATGGCTTTACATCATGTCATAGTAGCAAGTCACGCAATGAACGAACATTAATTATTTTTTTACGTGGGAAAATACAATTTGGATAACTTTAATGTTGCTGAGATATGCTAAGGCGTGTTAGAAGTCTAAAGAAATTAAAAAATCTTGTTATTGGAGCTGACAGCCCAGTGTTGTGAAGTTTAGTCACCGTTCTAGTGATACGGGGTTGTGGTGGTGTTTCAACGTCATGTGTGTATTACCAAATAAGTATCATGTCCTTTCAAATTAGCATTTCAAATTAGTATTAATGATAATGTAGTCGAACTTACGTTGTATACTAAAAGTATTTTTTCCGTATATGGTATCCTTATAGAGCAATTTCGAGGCCGATAAATATCTTTCTAAAACATTTGTATTGTAATGTATGTCCAGGTTACCCCAATCGGGGTTAAAAACCCTAACCATAATACGACAACCTCTGGCTTACCCAATTATCTTACAATGAAAACTAGAAGCCAGTATAAAATTGGTATGTAATGTATGTAAGTACGTACGTAAAACTGGCAGTTTCGCTGACCGATTTCGTACAGACTACCATGTTAACTGCAGTTAAAGGAATTAGAAGAGAAAAAAGGACATCAAAATGGAAGATTACCGGTAGTTTTAGAAGCGAACTGCATGAATGGTTAAGAGGAGACATTAAATTACAAATAAAATCAAAGTCGATAGAAGCTTGGTTATTGACGCTGTTGAGGGTACTTGCGCGACGTAGGTTTAATTTTAGGAACGTAAGTCTAAGAGATGAACTTCAGTCACAACGAACGAGTGTTGTGAGATAGACAAATTAGATATACTCAATATTCCTAGTGTACAGTAGGTATACGTACATTGTCGGAACATACTCAAGTGGAGAGTCATTTTACTGTTTCGCGAATGTTTGTCTCTCGTATCCCAGCGACGCCGACGGCGACGCGCTGCGTCGGCCAACGCCTCGACCATCGATCGATGGCGGTGTTAATGTGATGATTCTATCCACTTATTAATACATTCTATACATTATATACTTTTTGTTGATTTTAATACTTGTACCTAAATCCAGAAATAATATTATTTATTATACTTATGTTTAATGTAAGACGCTGGTGACATTTAATCATGTAAAGTTTAAATAGGTACTTGTAGAAAAGTTATGCAGTGTGATGTGGGGAGGGATAATTCCATATTTTCCGTACATTGATGATCCAAGAACATAAAACTAGTATAATTTTTCACCATGGACATGATGTAATTAATTAAAGCTTATAGCAGATAATTCAATCATGCTTGCATTATGCGTGCGTGCCAACGATAACATCAATATTAGTAAATTACCATGTACCTAGTTAATCCAACAATAACTGGGTGTAAACGTACACCATATATGATTCCTAGTTTATATTGAGGCTAATATTCCATTTTCTTATTCCAGTTTTTTCCTTCATAGCTCCAATCTCACTGCAGCCTTCAATTTGTCCATGGCTGCATGGTCGATTTCATTTGGCTAACTCATAAATCCTCGTAAGCCACAGGTAAACATTGTTGGCAGCAGATACGATAAATACTTTGTCGCTATCTGCAAAGTATTCGAGTAGTGCCAAATTCATGTTTGCATTGTAATATATATATGTACAGGTAGTTGTTTTAACATGTATTTGTGTACTGTTTTGTTTAACCTTATATACTGCGTGTGTGCATGTTTCATTTACCTGTCGGTATTAATACTCAAGACGCAGATCCACTAAAACATTTTTTTAAGAAGACAGTTTTAGTATAATTAATATTATTCTTTGTATTATTTAGTGTGCACATCAATTATTAAATAAAAATAAATTAACAAGTGCATACATATTTTATATAAAATAAATTCAAACGATATATAATCAAAGAATCAAATAATAACTATAAAAAAGCAAAAACGTATCTCCAATAATTAGGATAACTAAATTCAGAAGTTATTTGCAAGCCGCGACATAATTTTTGTACAAATCGTAGAAGATATATAATTTATATTTTTACCTGCAGAGTAAAGTTAATTAAGAATTACCCGTGTGTTGTGAAAGTGATATCACTACGATATACAAGCACGACAATCCGCTAGTAAGGTTCACACGTAGCAGGGTTTGAATCAGTCAGCCTGTGGCGGCGCACCGTGCGCGCTTCGGCTACAGTGCTACGTAATACTACGAAACTTGCAAGAGATTTTGTTACAATAACTTCTCGCTTGTCGTGTTAGCTAAAAACAATGTAGAAGTCCTTTTGATATTTGAGATTTTATATCGCACTCGTACCTGTCCTATGGTATTCAATTGCATTTTCGAAGTGTTAACAAATTTAAAAAAACAATTTATGCTATTAAATAATTTGGTTATTTCAGGATAAGTTTCCCAATTAATTTTATACAATACCAGGTAAAAGCAAGAGAAGTTATAAGTAGTTAACTTAAATATAAACAAGAGCTGCCCTACGAGATAACTAAGGTATATATATATATATATTTATTATCACATCTACTTAAACGATTTATGGCAACTATGAGAAAATTTTTGTGTATGGAACTATTGTTTAAAGTTATTCACCCGTGAATAAGTGTCAGTGACCAATAGTTTAACCTCTACGTCTCTACAACTGCGTGTTACGATCGCATTGGTTCAAATTATTATCAAACGACTTTTTACAAAATAAACTTTTTACTCACGTAAATAAGTCAATATTATAACGTCTCTACTTACCACGCAGGCCAGACGTTCTGATGGACTCTAGGTCTATTTGTTTAGGTATGATATAACAAATAAAAAAAAGAATGATATTACTGATATTATGATACAACATTTGTAAAGGCTGGAGGAATGAGTGAGAGGGGTGCCCGAGCTCCATTCTACGCGCCACCGCGCCGCAAAACCTCTGCGGAGATCATCAGCGAGGCACGCGCTGCCATTTGCGCAGGTATTACTGTTATTTTTATTTTTATTCAGGGTTCAATTCGATTCATAATAAACGAGCTAAATACGTCAACTACACTCGTTATTTCTAGCTGAGGTTACCATCAGCTAAGAAGATGCAGTATAGTCAAGAATTTCGATCCATCTGTAAGGGTCTTCAAATAAAATTGTAGTGCTATGTTAATATGCATACTGATCCCTAGGTGAACTGTATGTACACAACGGATGCACATACCTTTAATACAATCGCTGGAGTACATTCAGGTTCGCTGCTTTACTTCACTTCTTTGTTGATGAGAATCTCTGACGTAGAACTATGTTGTTTCCAGGATCTAAACTCAAATTCACAGCAAACATTGACGCGAAAAAATTTACTTTTCTGAGGTATATCTGCCAGGGTGTCCTTTTAGTTTTACCAATGAACGCTAGAAAGATAATCTTAACCACTTTATTGGGAAACAAAAACTACTGGCGGATGGTTGGTGAAAAGCTTTGTGCCGAGATATCGAAGGCGGTTATGACAATCTGTAATTAATATTTTAACAAATCTTACGACTATTGTCTTAGTTAAAGGTTAAAAGCATTCGAAGTGATATCAAAGTTATTGAAGTCTTATGTAACAATTTAATATAATACTGAATGCTTACGATAACCTTGATGAAGTCTACATTAAACCAAGGGCTAGTTTTTCCTCCGTTAAGAACGTCGCAAAAAGAGGTGACGTATCGCAAAACATGATTATATATAGCATTTGAATAGGTCAACGAATCCACTGATGTGATGATGTGTTTCTGATTCAAACACCACCGGTGACATTCAAAATTGGCGAATTGAATTGAAATCAAAAGGTGACTGATTTCACCAGATGATAAATGTATATTATGATTGGTTTGGTGAGAGGCGTGCCTTCATTTGCATATTTAATATGTCGCCGGAAAATTTTAATTAGAGATTGTTATAAAAATTGGTTTCAAAAGTATCTAACGCAAGTCACCGGTCGTGATTTTGCGTGTGTCACCAATCCAACTTCGAGGCGTCCTAATATCGAGCAAATATCGCTAAGTCACGCAAGAAGCGTCTTTTGTATTTCTTTGTTACCATTTACATAGCTTTATTGAAGGATCTCGAAATCGTATACTGCTACGTACCTATCGTGCGATGCCATTTCAGTTAAGATAACCGTCCCATTAAATTACATTTGTCAAATTTCTATCCCATTAATAAATATTACTTACTAATTAATTAATTACTAAACTCCACAAATCCATTCTAATTTCAGGGAATCTGGGGGCTTTCAAGGCCTTGAATAATAATCCATCCTTTGATCTTGCAGAATTTTATTTGACTCTTTTTCAAAGGTTTCATTGCGTCATCCTAAATTCTCCAAAATACCACAATATTTTATCAGTAGATGTTTTAGTTATTTATAATTATATCGTTTACATCTATCCAGTAATAAACAATAAATAATATCTTCAGTTATGTTTTTACTTGAACTGTGAGTTTTGAAATCCACGATTCTGATGGTTCCAAGCTACTAGTCTCGAAATGACACTTACCTAATGGAATAACGTTGCTCGTTATCGATGTATGTATTAAGTGTAAATTGAACGATAAGTTACTTACAAATGTATTCATATTTCTACTCGTCGTGAAACCATGTGTTACCATGGTGATCCATAAAACAATGCTTTTGTTGAGAAATGCTTTTATGTAATTGTAGGGTCACCCTGAAATTAAGCGCTCAATTAATTAATTAAATTACATTTTGTATAAATTGTATATGTTGAGATACGAGTACTTCTATTGGTAGTTTGAGAAATAAGTATGTATAGTTACTGTAATCTACAATTTGTCTTGGAGAGTGCTGAGTTTTGCTGAGTCTTGGGAGTTTTAATTATTATCAACGTGCTTACATATGGGTTAACCGTTACAAAAAACTGTCACTTTGGATGAATGTCGGCTAAAGACTCCAATTTGACCCGTA
The DNA here is from genome assembly GCA_018251895.1 of Agathymus mariae mariae. Classification (NCBI taxonomy): domain Eukaryota; kingdom Metazoa; phylum Arthropoda; class Insecta; order Lepidoptera; family Hesperiidae; genus Agathymus; species Agathymus mariae. The sequence continues at coordinate 6,159 of DWPT01008160.1, forward strand.
AGGAATAAATACTGTAACCTCCATATTAATTTACGAAATTTAAATCATCATTATTTACTAATACCATACTTCCTGACACGTGCTAGAGTATGTTTTTGTATGTATATTAGATGTAAAAATAATAACTTTTATTTTTTTTACTTGTTCTTCATAGTGTAATCAACTATCTAGACTTCTAATAGATTTGTTATATTTGGGGTCATTGATAAAATACCGAGTCTCTAACGATACAATTTTTTTATTTATAAATATAAGTTTTTTGTGCTATAGTACTCCTAGCCCGCGAATTATGAATGGTCCCTATCTTCGATCTGTAATAATAATTTTTGATGATTTGCACCGTATTCACTCAATAGTTTTCTAATAATTCCACTTTGATTTTACAATGTATTAGGAAACATTTTCCTCACTCGTTTATTATTTTTTAATGTTAATGTCTCAATATCTCATTGTTTTGATGAATTTAAAACAGAAATGAAGGGGGGTGGCGGTGCAGCGAGCGGGCTGCGGGCGCTGCGCACGCGTCGACCGTTCACGCCGCGTGAACCGCAACGGACGCTGTTCACCGAGCGCACGCGCACCCGAGCACCGCGTCCGCCTAGCGCTTTCGAGTAACTAATTAATTTTATTGCCAAAATATGATTTATTTCATAAAAATGTATACAAAAGGTTTAATAATAGCCAATGGTAACTATATTGTGGCAAATGTGACCATAACAAATTATTAGATAGTATTCACTGTTTTAAAAATACCACTACGGAGTCAACTGTGAATTTGGTTTATGAGATTACAAAATAACAACGCCGTTAGGATAGTTACATTATTTTGAAACACGTAACTAAAATTGTAAGTAAGTAGATTTAATTTCCCGTATTTCATTATTTCATTTTCTGTATCAACTTAATAGATCGCTAATTAAGTGATAAGTCAGCCTGTTGTACTTAAAATTTTGTGTCTCAATATTTCTACATGCTATTATGGTGTACAATAAAGAGTATTTTAAGTTGCAGAGTTGCAGTGACCACAAAGCAATCGTTCTGAAATGTACCTACAAATTAATGGGTTATTTTTGATTATTAAATAAAATCTTATTTGTTTTCAGTTTAAAATATCTCAGTCTATCGGAAGATAGCGAAGACGCCGTCACTGACTCCGGCATGCGCATCCCTGACGAACCTCCCATCAATGAAATAGTCTTGGCAGAGTCGCAGGTCAATGCTAGACAGAAACCTGCGGTGAGTGTAGAAACACTTTATATATATGTATATCAATACTTGTCGTTAAAACAATCCAGTCATCCTATGATTTAATTGTTTTTGTGAACAATGAGGCCAAATATTCCAAGTAATAGTAAGTATATAATAGTGAAATTTAACTTACATTATCTATTAATGGTTAACATCAATAGGGTTTGATAAAATATAACTATTTTATTTATACATTATATACACTAAGTAAATTAATTAAGGTCGGGCAAGTTCTGAAGTTTGAGTATGATTCAAAACTTCACGCAAGACGCGATATGAAGTTGTTCCCAGTGGTAATTATAAGCCAACTGTAGTTAAAGCGTTGACGGGGACATTAAGATGCTGTTTAGCTCCAGGCTCATAAACTGTCGAGATCACAGGTTGTTGAGAAGAGACCTATTCTCTACAATGTCACTTAACTTCATCATGAGATCTAAATTGATTTCGTCCTGCTTTAAGGTGCGTAAGCAACCACGTCTGTGTATCGAGCGCTCTGACGAGGGCTGGGCCGGGTTGCCCAAGCTGCCCCACCTCAGCGGCAGGAGCAAGCCGCTTCACAGGCGCAATACTTCGAATCCCCTCACAGACGGAGGCAAACAATAATTGTATAATTTTTATTTTCTAATTGGACTATTTAACCAACGTGACCATCTCACTACAACTGTGTTGTATTTTGTAACTGATCAATTTGAAAACCATTGAATAAGCCGTGGTTGGCTATTAATGTGGCTGCCATGTTCACTTCGTTGTTTACGTGAGTGCAACAGATTTTGATGAGCACATAACAATTACCTACCTTAATGGAAGTAAAATTATAAATATTACATAGCTATCTTACGATGCAAACGTAAATAATAATCTTTGTAAATAATTGGTTCGCTTTTTGAATAATTACATCAAAGTCGCGGCGAGGCTGTGCATTACGTGCTCTCATGGATAAGCGACGCATAGTATTTTTGTTCATATTCAATTATTATACCCATACTTTTGCTGGATGTCTTAAAATTTAAACTTGTTATGGCTTTGTCGGTTTGAAGTAACCAGAATTATGATTGCACATGTTACAGTGCAAGAGGCAAGAGGATGTTCTGCATTGCCCAAACAAATATTTTTGGTAAAAAAAATGGTGCAGTATAGGTTATTTTTTTTTGTAAGGCATTTTTTTTAATATCACTATTCTCCAAACGGCAGGGACTGCTAGTGTTATGAAGATAACACAATCGTCCTATATGTTTTATAGTTGTTTATACAAGTCAAGAGCTGGCTCAAGCAATTTCGATAATTCGTCCACTGGGCGCTGCAGACTGCGACGAAGACTCCAGCAAGAACCAAGTGGTTACAAAATGTTAGTTCAGATAATGTAAATGTTAGTTATTTTATTGTTATTACTGCTCAAAGAAATTAGTGAACGTAAAATTTGTTTTCAGTCGATCTGTAGGGTCTTAGGGCAGTTGTTAAAATCTTATTGTGACTAATAAATAATGATATTGTTTGGTTGTTTTGTAGCGTTAAGCCCAAACCTGAGTAATAGAAGAAAGTTCTTTGCTGCTGGCAAGTCTGTGTCGTGCGACAGTGGCGCCGCCAAAGCAGAGCCGCTCAGTGAAGTTGCTGTCAAACGTCTCGCTTTACAACTACCGACGTCTTCTCATAACAATAATTACGAAAAGTGAGCGGTATATGAACTAAACATGAATGACACAAAATCAAACAATCATCGAAATTGTCATTTGAGACTTAATATTAATAAATTAGACTCAAATTCAAAACGATTGAAATTTAATTATACACAACAGAACCGTTTTCCAGTATGAGTTTGCTGGAGCTGGGCGAGGCTCTGAGCGCACGCGGTTGTGCGCTGGACGCAGAGCGCACCCTGGCGCTGCTGGGTGCGGTGCAGGCGGGGGTGGCGCGGGGCGGCGCTGCGCGCGGCACGCTGCGCGACCACGTGCTACGCGCGCTCTACACGCACGTCGATAGCGACGACGAGCGCGTACTTGTCGCCGTAGCCAGGACCATGTTCATTGTATGTCGAGACCTCGAAGAACAAGGACGTTTTATTGCACAGGGAAACCGATTTCGTATCTCATACGCACCTGTAGTCTGCAGGTTAGGTGCGTATAGGAACATAATAATTATTAACAACGGTGAAGGAAAATATCGTGAGGAATATACGATGGCATAACAATAATCTGCAAGGTTTATGAAGTCTGCTAATCCACACTTGGCCAGCGTGGAATACTATGGCCTTTACCTTCGATATCCAGTAAAGATCAACTCAACAGTAGGATAAACATTAATTATGATGATCCCATTGTATGCGTCTTCTGTTCAACTTCCCTTTCGGCCCGTACAACCACAAGGTTTATAAAACGATATGAGCTGGTGAATATGATGTCCATACTGCGAAGTTTTTACCTTTGTATCATTCTTTTGGAGATAAAAAAAAATTGCTTAAGCAGCTTTCATTGCACTTGAGAAGCTGCTAAGATCAGTAAAAACCCACAAATACACATTGTAACTCAGTGTACTACCAACTTATCTGTGAACTTATTATTTTACATGAAATTTATTTATCAATTAATGACCATTTATATTACTGTAGATGCGCGTCACCGGCGCTCACCTGGCCGCTGCATGTAAACTGATCTTTAAGATTGCCAGAAATGACAAGAACGATCATTTTTTTAAGGAGACCGATCTCCTCGGTAAGTTTGTATCACAATATTCAAATTCAAATTCAAAATCATTTAATCATATAGATATTCTTTAAATACACTTATGCACGTTAATTTTTTGCTTCTACTACCGTTTCGGAAAGGTGATTTAACATCGAGGAGAAGAAACGGCGAAAGCTACTCCTCAGCACATCTTTTAAACAATATAGTAGAACCGGTTTCGACACTATTATTTCCAGGCGTCCTTGTCATTAATATATTCATCTATACTATAATATGCTTTGCCTAT
>DWPT01008161.1:0-10370 GCA_018251895.1 Agathymus mariae mariae
TTACAATAAAAAAAAAATACAAAATTCTTAGATGTAGATGTAGTAGATAAGCTTAAATTTTTTAATGTAATTGTTACCTCACTGTATAATTTTCGATTTTAATGTTTTAATTAGTTATTCAATTCAATATTAAACTGTAATACGTCTAACTTTACCATATAAATTGCATTGTTAGCTAATTCCAGGATACTACCGGTCTTATTTCGGATGTAAGGGAACATGCTTTATTAATGCTATTCCAGGGAGATTTTGTTCTATCATGTCTAAATAAATAGGTCAAGCCGTAAAGGAGGATGGACGAAATGGCCCAACTAACCAAGAGCATTGGTTTATGAATGTATATTCTAAGAGGGTACAATGAGCTCATTGTTGATTTCGAGTTCGAATTTAAAGTTGTATTTTGAAGATGTTATGAGTCTGTTTTTGTGTATTGTTAGGTAAAATAGATTTATGCAACAAGTTTTATTTTAAAAGATAATCTGTAGCTACTAAACTATTGATTATTTTAGAATAATTTAGTAATATTTTCCGAAAAACATATCAAATGAAAACTGGAACATCCAAAAAATGTTATATAATTGCAGCACATACAAGTACATGGCAACACGACTAGCTCTGGATCTGCTAAATCATTTTGGATAATAATACCATTTTCCATGACATATTTGTTTGGATTGATAAGTACATTTCAATAATTTTAGTACAAAATATGATTTAATTTTGGTTTTATACGGTAACCTATAGAATTTGTACTCTCCGGTAAGTTGGAATCACAATTCATAAACGTTCCATTCTCCTTACGAACGATTACTGAAATAAAATCATGCTATTGGTATGTACACACGAGTCAATCATACATGTGTATAATATGTGATCACAGAGGGTTTTGTTACGTACCAGTCTACTATCATATGCTTACACGTATAAAGAATTAGAGACACTGAAAATTTCCCTCTATCTGCAGACAGGAAACTTTTAGTATCAGTTTTTTTTGTAGATATGTAACATAGGCTGAAATTAAAAATAGCATCACACACACTACAAAGTTTAGCTACTTTTGAATGTATGTTATTAAATAACAAGCCAAACCGACTACGGAGGAATAAGAGTATGTAGAGTCCAGACGAGAAAAATATATGAAAAGGTATAGAGTAAGTAAATGGCGGTGCAAGGCGTATAGTGTGTCCTCGGGTAGAGTACTACCTATTCTGGACGTTTTTCACTCTCCCCAGCAGGTCGACGTGTCCCGCTGAATACTGTTCTATTACGTCCTTGACGTCGTATGGTTTTAAAGCTTCTTTAAACTTACGACGAGCCACAAAATACTTCATCTGTCAGGACGTGACAACAAAAATCATTTCATAAACCTTTAAAATATTACTATATTTTGATGTATGTTAATTTTTCAATACTCAAAAAAAACACGTAAATTTATAATATGTTCAGTTATCTAACTTAAATTGTCATGTAACTTTCATATAAAAATATTGCTTATCATAACGACAAATGTTTAAAGTATCCAAAAGTAAAATATAACAGTGAAGTAATATAGTTAGGACATTATAAACAACTCAATAATTCAGGGCGCCCCAATGACTACTTAACTTTGCTACTTCACCCGGCTCTTCAATTATGTAGCAACGACGACGTGAACTGGCGAGCTTTTTTGTTTAGCCCGTGAGCTCAATCTTCAAGCCACCAAAATAATTTCTACATCTGTGCAGAGTGGCCACCGGTGGCTATATAGTTTTTAAACTATGAAATCTATTCGGTGGAAATTTGGTCTATACTGTCGTCTTTTAATACATTATTTTTTCCAGACATAGTACTTTACGATGGCCATATCTATCGGTTTCTTGATGTGCCTGATTATAAAATGAAACTGTGGTCATTTATCCAATTAGTTCTTTAATAATTAAAAAAAAAAACGTGTTTTTGTTGACGTGTAATATATGAGATATAATAAGTATATAAATTAATTAATCGATATATCAGTGTTATCAATAACTGTGAATCTATTAGACAATTGATAAATAAATATTACATGAGAACTATGACATATTATTCTTAACATAATAATATTAGCAAAGCAAAGTAAACGTTACGTACAATATAATAACAACATTATAATGTTAACTGCTATTATTTTCTTATGTACGTACCTGCATATATGTTAAAAATGGTTTTCGAGGTCAGATGGGTTTTAATTTCAATGTACATGTAGATAGATGTATTATGTACTACATCCGAAGGATTATTTATTAACACCTACATGTTACATATTTGAGTGATGATGGAGACTTAGTGTCTTTAGTGTTATCCACCTTCTCAATAATGTGTTTTGATATGACACTTGATCAAAAAAGCTTTTAAACCTTGCACAACTTACGTTTGCAATGTTCTGCTCTCTAATATAACCAATGCTACGCTTGGAAAATATCCAAAGACAATATTTCTTGAGTAACAAAAAATAAATTATAACAGTCCACATCATCAATATATAATAAATTGAATTAATTTAATTTTTCTGAGATATGTGCCCGTTTTAAGATTCAGAATTTAGTGTTACTCACCTTTCTTATAAATCGAATGGCGGCTTTGTGTCGTGGAGTTAATGTCACACAACGCGGTTCTTCATCATCATCTGTAAAGAATAGTGAAACCAGATTATGAAGGTTCGAAAATAATTTTACTTATTTACTCCTAACTATAAGCAAATATTACCATCAAACAGCTCTTATTGAATTCGAATAACTTGGAAAGCAATTAGTGATATTGTCTGATCTTCAACTCATTTTACTTCAATAAAATCAATTAACACTGTAATTCAATGAGGTTATCCAATTTAACTGTCAAAACTCAAAGTAGCTACGATATATAAGTAGTTAAAAGCCAACAAGTTACATAATATAGTAATTAGCTACATGTACCCTTGGTATCTTATTTGCGAGTGGACCTAAATAAATCTATGGAACCTAAAGCACGACGATATTTTAGCTTGCAAACTTTCTCCTGGAAATATTCATCGACATTATGATGTTGGTGGAATTAATTAGGTAATTATGCTGAATACCCATATTTTGGTTCTATTAGATTAATGCTTTTTACCGATTACTTGTAGTTACCAACCTTTTTTCTTTACAATTATCCAAGTCAACAATATGAATACCGTTTAATTAAGATGATTTTCCATTACTAAATTAATCGACCGTAATTATGTAACATTTTTATTTTACTTTAAGCGGATCAGAATGATTTAAGTAAAATATGATTCTGGTAAGAAAAGCAGAAAAGTAGTTTTTAAAATTGAAGTCGAGTCATGCAATAACTAAATCGTTACTCGAGCAGTCAAATGATTAGTTAGTATTTTGTTAATGACACTATTGTTATTAGTATCCTTTTCTTCGCTACATAGATAAACCTGTCAGTTTTATGTCCAAATGCCATGGTCAATATGCTTAATGACTGTGTCCGTTATTGTAAAATAGAAAGCCAGACATGGACTTTAATAAACTTCAACCAGCTGGTGATAATGACTGCGAATGGTAAAATTTGTTCAGTACCTCCGTTCTTTGAAGGGCATGTTAAATTTTCAGTATTAGTTATTTTAATTAAATAGGAATCTTTAAGCCATGTGAGAGGCCTGCGGGCACCATATGAATTTAAAATAATTGGCCATTAAATCAATTCCACTGAACAACTGCTGAGAGTATGCTTCATACCTCCTCAACTTTGACAACAGACTTATGCTTTGCGGTAGGCAACGGTCTTACGGAATGAGAGACGAATGTGCACGGATTGCGCTCTTTACAGTTGTATTGTACTCTAGAAGCACCTTAGAGTATACCAAAATATACGAATTCACTGTGAACAGTATTGTAACCCTATTTCGTTGTTTTCATAGACTTCAATAGCCAATTTATTATATGTATCTATATATGAATAGGTAACGACGAAACAGTTCATTAACATATTATCATACTGCCAGGTTCATCTGTTTGCTAGTCGAGATTTTTTTTTGGTTTTGTTGTGGTGATGGACGAGAGCTCACATGAATTTATTTTGTTGAAAACGGAACGTTATTCAATTATTATGGGCGAATTTCGAATACAAATATATAAGTATAAAAGAATAAATACTACATTTAAATTTAAAAACATAATATTAGTTTACATTATAGTACATTCGTAGTAATCACAATTTTTTTTTTATTATTACAATAACTTTTTTTTATTCAATGACATATTGCCCAGGTAAAACAATCACAAGTTTCGACACACGGTACGGGGAGCATGTAACAGCGTATGGCAACGATCACGCTGACAGGTCGAGTTTAGCTAGACATCTAATAGAATCAGGTCACGGAATACTGAGTCACACAAATGCAAATATTAATAGTGAATACTTAATTTGTTTGGCACAGCGTTTTACGAATGAAGCCGAAATAACTTTAACCTATGTCTAATTTAAAAATATTTATGAACCGTTAACTGTATGTAATATTTTTAAAACTGCGTCACATTACCACGTTTCCTTCATGCAGTTGACTTTACCACGTAATCTTTTATTTCGCGACGAAACACAAGTTACTTGAAGTGTAAGCTTTTTTTTTAGAAGAGAAAACAAGGGGATGCAACGTACTCATAACGGTATAATAATGTAACACTATATATTTTTCTCGCAAATAAGTGGTGTGACCTGAATTAACTGCAACACTAACTTCAGAATTTTATAAATAATTGATATACAAAATCAAAAAACAAAGAACTCTGATAAAAAATTAAAAAAAGTAAACAATGATGTCTGAACTGGAGAATGGTTTTTAAATTTTATTCAATATGGATCTTATTTAAAATTTTCTCACGTTCCTAAATGTTACCTTCAGTCTATTAAAACGCTAATATAATGTCCAGAGAACTAGAATCTAAAGTTGAAGTTCATCAAGTGCATGAAGTAATTTTTACTAGTTTTTATTTTTATTTTAGTGGATTCTGCACCCCTATTGCGTGATTGTATTGACACTCAGTGACCAACGATGGTCATCGAATTTTGCCAGAATGCCTTAGTTCGGTTCTGAATGGTTCGGCCTGGGATTAAAGTAGACTAGACTTTGACACATGTTATGTTTGATACATCTAATCTGTTCAGTTATTTAGTGTTATTGCATGTAACACAAAAAACTGACTCAGACAGATAAATAATCCTAAAATATATGTTAAATTTTCTATCTACAGCTACGCAGCAAAATGTATATATACAATACATTAAAATGCTCTGATTCTGAGACAATTGTGAACACTACAATAAAGTGGCTTTGGATAGGTTTGGTGCTGGTACTTTTATGTTCCACATTTGAATCGATTCCATCATCTGTTAGATGTTTGGATATTTTTATTATTATTATATCTGGTTAAATGTCAAACCGATGTAGACTTTTATGGGACTTTGTTGAGAATAAGGGGTATGTGTGGTATAACCACCAAGCGGGCTCAGAGATACTCAAAGCATCCATATTGTTGAATGTCAACAGTATATTTGGTGGCTATTTACAGTCTGGTCTAGGATACTTATTAATTAAAATTTTACCACCTCTTTCCTTTAATCTTAGTCTGGACGAACTGATTAATAGAGTGGGTCTCATGTGGTTGAGACATTTTGGGGCCATCTTGTTATATGCGTCACCCTTACCGATTTCACAGTTTTCTTGGTAAGTCATTAGGCCATATTCGCCGTAAACTGAGCTCGGTAGTAGGCAATATTATTATACAAAAAAAAATCACTGGATGGTACATCAGTCCAGCAAAGTCCACCACCAGTAGTACCATAGCTAACTATCCTCCTGCCTGTATCGCATTATATGATTTAAGCCTAGCTTCTATATCGTCCTAGCTTAAATAAATATTTTTCGTAAAAATGATCTAAGAACAATTCAATTTTTACCATAGCTGTCCATTCTTTTTCAAATTAAAAAATACATAGACGAATAAAAATTTAGAAAAAAACATTTTCGGAGTTGCCATGAAATAATTGTAGGAAGCCATTATTTTCTTATGTTTTCATATGTTATAAATTTATTAATTATCACTTGCGGTACTAAAGAAAGATTTCCTGAGAAAACCTGAATATCTGAAAATTCTTGATATTGTTTTTAAACGTTTGTGACGTCTACTAAATCTTATTTGATTTTTGTAGAGTTATGATCTTAACAACACTTTACCCTCTCTCTTCCTAAGATGAAACCCGAACCCATGGATATGGATATGGATATGGATATGGATTTTAATGTGATAGTTATTTATATATTGTGTAGCGTATAGCGAAGTTAAAATTTATTTTTAAAAAGACAGCTTAGTGACGTAAGCGTGTAAAAAATCAAACAATAGATAAGAATAACTTATAAGCGTTATATGTCATGGTATTGCTATAATATCCAAACAAGCGGCAGTGTGTCCAACCTCGTTCGAAATAAATACGTAAAGTATCGTATATTTTACAAGAAACATTTCGAGCTAATTATGATATATTTTTAACAAAAATATTAATCCAATTCATGTTATTTCATTTCATTCAATTGTATTAAGTATCTATATTTTTATACTTATCTAACTTGTTTTATATACGGTAAACTATACAATATCGTATAGAATAAATAACCTGCTGGATCATACGTCAACCAAAATAAAAAAAATCTAATTCGTGTTTCTGACGTGGACTTCTCTTGTATTAAACTCAGTAAGAATAAACATCAACTATTCCGTAAACATTTGAAGCATCTTGAGCTAAGAAATATATCTAATTTCGAAAATCAATGTGCTTAATATTGATTTTAAAATTGTCGTGTTTACCAATTTTTTTAAATTCCAATGGTATAATTCAGTTCATAATTTCGGTTATGGAAATAAATGTTACAATCAGATGTGACGTTTGACATGAAAATAATTTCAATGTTAAACATTTTGCGTCCATGATAAAGGACTTGGCCCCTTGAACACTGATCGGATCATAATTTGGAAAGTAAGCTATTGTGATGCGGTAGGATATATATAGTTCGAATGTTCTTTCATCGATATGATCGTATACATTAGTGAAGAAACGTTACTATTTCCAATTTTATTTTTAGACCTACATATAATACAGTTCGATTTATGTAGGAGTAATGAGTTAACTAAAATAGACTATGATGCGTCGAATAAATTTTCAACAGAATCACTGCCGATGTACAAACATATTACCGACAAAATCTATTTATATTTTAGACTAGCAAATGCCCTCGCTTTGCTTTAGAAAAACTACATCTTACGCTTAGAATTAGCACCTGCATTGTTTTAGGAGTATTTTCTCCTTCTATGAATCAGGTACAAATTACAATAATTACTAATATCTTTTTTATTTATGAACGGATTGCAATGAAATACACTTTAAGTATTAAGTGATGCACTGTAATACATTTGTGAAAACCAGAACTAAATCGGTTTAACCCGTTTCTGAGATTAGCGCGAACAAATGCACAGACAAACAGACAAAAATACTAACAATTATCGTTTTGGGTGCTACTGTGTTAGGAAAGGCTCCTGATAGTACTTTTTCTCATATATATTTAATGTACCGAAAGCGATCAGTAAGAATTTTATTATATGTATAGAATAGATAGATGGTTTTGATAAAAATCCGGGCGACTTTTTAAACACAAAATAATACATAATTTTTTTACATGCATTATGCATACGGTTCAAGCTTTTCCAGTCAATTCCTATATAATTTTGTACTTAAGCGGCATTTTGTTACACGGCGCGTGTTATGGGATTTTACATATTAGTATTTACGCTTAGTGTAATTTCGGACAAATGACAAGCAATAAATGTGTTATTTTCGTTCCATTGTTTTCTTACCAAGTTTCATTATTCTATAATTTTGACTGTGATCCTAATACTGGGGGAGACAAGGGAATGAGGGATAATTTTACATTAACTTACTAATATTATGTTAATCTAGTTTCTGAAAGATTCAGAATAGATTTCTCTGAAACCACGACGCCTGTTTGAAAATTCTTTTACCATTTGAAAAGTTCATTATCCCGGATGGACTTAAGCTATATGTATAGCATGTATTATATATACAATACAAATTATTAATGATGTATTAGATGTTTGTGTATTATATTATAAAAATTAGCTAGAATCGTTATGATCACTTCATTTGGCATTATTTCTATGTAACATATGGATGTATTGTCAATTAAGTATAAGTTTATCAAGTCTGACAGTTGTTTTTACCGCATATAATGCTAGAGATTTGCTACTTCTATTATATAAAATATCGAAAGGCATACATACAATGTATTCATATAATTACCTTTGTTACCTTATAAACTTGAAATTTATAAATTATTGTATTGTGTGTTTCACGTAAATAATTGGTATACACATATATTATATGCGCTCGCTTTAATGGACAATTAGATCTATATATTATATATCTATATCGAAGCAATTACTTCCGGAACAAAATCTCACTTTGCAAAGTTAAGTAAGTACACAGTAGATTTTTTCGCGACTAACTGGGGGACCGACACAATCTTATTTCGCTTACGGAATCATAACCATTTACAAATTTGACCGGCACTCGAAACAAGTGTTACTTAATTTACAAGTCGCCTTATTAATTTAATGTTTATACGATTTTATTTTTAGTGTCAATTTTCGACGTTGAATTAAAAATACATTTACGAGTAGTTATTTATTTCTATAGTGAATAATCTCGCAACAAACATATTAACTTCTAATTCTTATCTCGCGGCTTATGTATCAAACTTTTCCCAATTTACAAAATATGTTAGCATTTTTTTCAATTGATCATGACTTTTAAATACGCCGAGTTTCAATTAAATATGCTCAGCATGCTTAAGTTCAATAAATGATAGCCTAACAGAGACAGTCAGACATACAGCTTTTCCAGAAAAAACTTTGGCTTTTGTAACAAAGCATGTTTACCTTAAGATTATCCAAAAATATTCAACCTACAATATTATTAGTATATAGCATAGTATATAGTAAAAGTTAAAATGCCGAAAACAATACTTAAGGTAAAGATATGAATTAAATTATGAATACAACCATTACCTTTAGATTCAACACTACTTATGTAACATGTATTTTATTTTTAATCAAAATTTATTACATACACTGCGAATTAGTTCATCGTCGATCACGGGGAGAGATTCTCCTTTGCAAGAATTATAGAAAACTATAGAATTATAAACAAGTAGTTTAAAAGAACGGGCAAGAGATAAAATGTATTATGCTGTTTGTGGACATAATTTCTGCTTTCTTTCAAACGAGCAGACTTGTGCTTAGGAGTCTCACCCGCACCTCAAACGATATCCAGCCTACTGCCGCTGCGCAATGAACTGATAAGGTTGACTCACAGATGCATAGAGCCCTATACACTTATTATTTATTTGAATTGATTACTTATATTACTTCCCTATAAAATAAGAAGATGATAATCAGTCAGAATAATCTATGATTTATATCATAGCATGATGTTTCATCATAACTGCGTGTAAGTTATTACTTGATATAGATAAACGTAGACACCATCATTAATTATACAAATGACGACACAATTCGGTATTTACACGTTTTGTATCCTATTCCATGTCAGTATGACAACTAATTAATATTAATGTCTAATTAGTTACCTGCACTTATAATTTGATTCTACATATATGCTATAAGTAGTTGGTTTTAACAGATAGTAGAAACGTATCGGATTTTTTAAGTGGAGCACTGGCTGTCCAACAAGATATCTATTGACCTAAATCTTGGACAGGTAGGTATACCCGCCATGTTATCGAGGGAGATTGATTGCCATCGAGTAAACTAAGCGAATCTCTATTTGTGTAACGAAGTTTTGTTTGCTGTTGCGCCTCGAGATTCCAATTCTAACCTACGAGTGTGTGATATTTCGACTAATATACGAGGGTCGTACTAAAAGTTTTTAGAACTGGCCACTTGTAAACAATATAATAAAAAAGTATGTTTGAATTTTGAAAATGGAACTCTTTGTTAATATTACTGAGTATGTATTTTATTCATTTGTCATTTGTTTTAAGTTTTGGCGGTAAATTGAAAATTGACTGTGTCACGTCACTATGAATTTAACGCGACAAAATTTTCCCGCAATGATTTTTTATGACAGTCAACAAGAAAGTTATGATAGACTTCGATTGGCCTTACGCGACGAAGCCTCATCTTGTACCACTGTTAACAACTGGTTTAATGAATTTAAACGTGATCGCACTAATCTCACCGATAATCTGCGTGAGGAACGGCCTTCTACGGTGACGACTGAAGATAACATCAGTGTTG
>DWPT01008162.1:0-10368 GCA_018251895.1 Agathymus mariae mariae
AAATCCGTTCACAAATACAAAAGATATGTTAATATAAAGAATCCCGTCCAATAAGGTTAAGTGTAGACGAAGCCAAGTAAAGAGAAGTTACTAGAAATATCATGATGTTATTTAATTTCTCCTTCTTTAGTCGTATCTTCAGTACTAAAGTGCCTGCTCTGATAGTCCCTTATGCAGTTGTTCCATTATTCCGTATTATTTTATTTAAATTAAAATTAATAAATAATTAAAAGAACGAATTAAATATACCAAAAAACCTGCGATGAAATAGTCCAAATACATGTCGACAGTGCATGGTTGTGAATTAGACATCACTAAAAGTCACTCAACTAGTGTTGTTTTCACTCACACGCACATTTATGTTTTGGTGACGCGTTCATGAGATGAGTGTTCGTCTATTATGTTGGTATATTATGTTTACAGCTAAAACACGAATAAACAAGAAGATAATTCCAAATTATTCAAATGTATCTTTTACATGCACCTCGACGTAACAATGATCACTGTTAAAAAAGAACTCACTCACTGTAAAAGTTTATAAATAAAAAATAAAATATCCATTCTCATACAATCGACACTAGCAGTCGAGCTATGAACGCTTGGTGCTCACTTCTATAAGTGTGTATGTGTAGCTGAACTAGAGATATAAAATTTAAGTACAGATAAAAAAATCTCCGGCATAGGCGATTTCCAGGGAAGTCATGTATATCGTTCAATATACGCGCCATTATCAAGTTTATGGATGGTATTATTAAACCATTATTAATGAATAAATGAAACAGGACGCACGCGCGACTGTTTACATAGTTGGCAGTTGTGAAAACATTGTGTTTCCAGTTGGACACACAGATCCGACGTGGCGTCTAGCGAACCGTATGTATTTTGGAGCTGTGTCTTATTAGATCTCCCACTCTCCGTGTGTTATTAAGGAATTGTCGGGGTTATCGAGGAAGCTGGGAGTATTGCATGACGCTGGTGGCGTGCGAAATAGTAAAGTGGCTGTTGGCCAACGAGTATCAGAAGGTCAGTTACTTCGTGATACTGACATTACTTTCGATTGCTGTGGTGACCAACGGATTAACGCATCCTTCGAGGCATTTGAAGTTTGCCACTGCGATCATACACCCAACTATCGACCGCGCATGTATTTGCTTCATTCGATTGATCACTTTTAACACCAAGCGGACAGTGAGTCTGAAATAATACCGTAGGTACAAAACTTTTTCCATATAGATAAATAGATATAGATAGGGAAATGTAGTTTAAATCGTATATCATAGATTTTTCCAATGCAGCTAAAAGATTTAAGAATAACTTTTAAAAATATTCGATTATATCAATCGAATCAATATGGAATGAAGCGTGTAAAAAATCGATTTCGGTCCAGGTGGTCAGCGTGTAATCAAACCGATAGCGATACAGTTTCCATCAAAATTTAGTTACGGTACTGCTGAAAGGCGAATATTACCTTTAATTCTATGTTGGGCGTCTATTGTACATGAAATGCAAGGATGTACAGTAATCATGCAGTTATTTACATGGGATCACGTCTCTCTGCTGCTGGACAGGCATATGTAGCTTGTGGTATGTGTGTAGCAGAATCATTAGATGGTTTACGAATAGTAGAGGTCGATTGCTCCAAGTTAACAGGAAGAGTCCCATGTAATGGTGACGCGTTACACGCGTTACATGAAGTGATGCGATTACGAGAACTTACATAAATTGAATCAGAATTCTTTATCACTTATAAAATGTAAAAGTTTCAAGTGTCCTTATACTATTTAACTTCAATTTAATTTTAAGACTAAAAAAAAAAATTAAATATAATGTATAATAATATATTTTAATAAACAGTTTGTAATCAAGAGAAAGGGAAAGAAAAAAAGAAAGGTAATTTCATTTAATTCTGTATACTATAATTGTTTGAACATATTCAAAATAAGAATAGGTAATTAACAGAAAAGTTAGCTTTAAGAAAAAAAAACCTTGGGTTTCTGGATAACAGTTATTGGAAGTATTTCACGCTCTTTTACTAATTACGAACGCAGATTAAAAACGATAAGAGTGTCTATAGCGAGACGCGCGGCGCCGCGACGCGACCGCCGCCGTGCCGTGCGAGCTCGCAGCTGCGCCCGTCCGCAATAATCGTGCCCTTATTGTGGACGTTAGCGTCGACCGTTGGCTGAACCTGTGAAAGAAACATTCCCAATAGTCGGTTCATTGCGCCGATGGTACCTTGCACCTTCACAGGTCCGATTGTCTATGGTGTATGCTCTGACGTTGATGTAATTGCGGATGTTGCGCTGTTTTAATGACGGAAACACAAACGGGAGAATATCGAGTTCCGTTTATTCTTTACGACCTCGTAGTCCGGTTATTTCTGTGACATACTCCGTTTACAAGATCGACAATAGATAATCAAACAAATAACAGGCTGTTAAAAAAGATGGTACCTGGATCCATACCTAAAAGAGATTTATTACCGAATTAGCAAAGGGCCTATTGTGTCCAAACTGGCTTCATAAAGAAGTATAGATGATAATAGTATTTAATTATACAAAGTGATGCAGTATAATGCACCTTTATCGCGTATTAATTAGGTGTTAAATGTGTGATTTGGTGAACAGTTTATAAGTAATGCGGGCGCGCGACTCTTGCTCAAACGACCGCCCGCCGGCGCCCGCATGCGGGACGTACCGACGGTAGGAAAGGTATTTATTTTTAAAAGAAAATTGTTGTTTTGTTACCGTCATATTAATAAGTGTGTGTATTTATTTATTTACCTATAATTTCATAATTTATTTTATGAAGAAGTAACACATTATCTAATTTTTAACGTAACGCACGCAGCTGGCTTGCCATAACACACCAAGTAGTATGAAACAATCGGTTATTAAAGCAATATAATTGTATGCATGTATGGAGCAGGTTAGATATCGCGCAATCACCGAACAATAAAAACCTCCATTTTTTTCAACTAAAATTTCAACTAAAATTTTTTTTAAACTGAACTTCGTTATATTCAGTTTAACATTTTTGAAATATTATAATTTGTTTTGTTGACGATTCACGTTCCCGCACACTGGAGATAGGTGGCGTTCGTTGTTTGGGAGTGTTTTATCTATGTCGATGTGCTGTAGGAACGATAACTTTGAACAACATCGGATATTGTTACAACTGATCAGTAGTTCCAAGAGAAGGTCCTTCCTTCACAGGGTTGTTCGGAGTGTGCTGGATCGCTATACTCCAGTGCTACTTACCTGTACTCCTGTTTATAGTTTATAGGTGGTAAAGATTGTTAAGTTTCATCTTCCAATAAAAGTGAAAGATGGATGATCGCTGTGATGAAAACGTGGTTAATTTACGTTGTCCCGCCTGCCATTAGCGGCTTCAGCAAATGTAACTAAAAATTAAGTAACATTTTATTTTCTTTCAAGTTTAATTGTGAATCCTAACTCACTTAAATACATATAAAAATTTTCACCAAAATCGGTCCAGCCGTTTAGGAAGAGTTCATTATTATTATTCATTAGGAAGAGAACATGTACGTGTACAGAAGTATTTTATTAAAATATTGTTACTAAAACTGACTGTAAAACAAATAATAATTATATTTCCATTAGTATTTTCTATATGTAAATCAGACAAGGAGATCCATGAAACTAAGGGCATTTACTGGCGTGTTGTAGAACAACAAGGAAGCGGGAAATTAATTAATTTACATATAACTATATCCACCATACAAGATAAACGGAGACAAAGATAAACTTAATAGTTTCTTTTTTACCTGTTGTCACTTCCTGGCAGACGTCGCAACAGCGATACCTTGGCTCGTCTGCACGTTTGTTGACTATTACCATAAAAAAAAGAAAAAGCCTCCTTTGCCGGTCAACGAAGGGTTTCGGCTGAGAAAGAAGGAAATGTGTAAAGCGGAACAATGTGACGGACTGTGGTTATTACCCTACACAGGATTCACGCTTAACTTCGTGCAGTTCAGCTCAGGGTGGGTTATGGGTTTAGATGATAGCAAACGATCAGGCCGCCCACATCGACCAGCTGGTCGCCTCCACCCGTGGACGATCGTAACGAGTTGACATACGTGGCGCCGGATGAGAAGAAGCGATTAATCCACTGGTTTACCAACTTAACATTCGACCTCGTTCTACGAGAGTAAACCTTGGGTCCCAAAGGTTCTCAGGATATAAAAGACAAGACTATTGAAATGCACAACTTGTCTCCCAAACGGTCGTTCATTGACATTTTTATAATGAATTCTCGTAACTCCATAAAATCCGTAAGCGGTATAAAGTCGGCGCGGCGACAGATGACGCCTCCGTCGACCTATTCGAAGCAGCCGTTGCGGTTTTACCAACTAAATAAAACATGGAATATGGAAGGGAACACAAAAAGTACATAGCTGAATAATTTTGTCACAAAACATTTTCCTTAACCATTTCACGACACCGTCGTCTCAATCCGTAAGTATTATTGTGTTACTGTGAACTGTCGCGGTGCCTTTGAACGACAGGGTCGAAGCTGTGTAGATTTATTTTAAGTATCTAATTTTGTTGTTTTATTGTTGGTTTTATAACAGTTAGTAATTATTTTGTGTACTTATTTTTTCTGCGCCCCGAATGTGTTTTCTTTCTTTCATTCGAAGACATCGTCCACCGTCTTGCCTAGATACGGATTGACAATGTTATTTACCATTGAGAACGCTGGACACCTCCTAGATAACGACTTTAACATCCTTGACCTGGTTTAAAAATATATAAAAATGGTGAGTACCTGTCACATTTAAAGTAATGTTCGTGATGTGAAAAAACATCTTTTAAGAACAGAATCCAATATTATTTCCTAATCTAAGCAGAACCATATTAAGCACTGGTTGGTTCCGTACTGCACTATGCGTTAACTTCAAATTAACTTTACTGAGCTTAAATAAATGTGTAGTGAAACTAACGACCTTTCATTTTAGTATGAATTTCAGTCAATGAAAAAGACGAACCATTAAAAATTAAAGTCGATTGTTTTAATAGATACTTTACAAGCTACGCAGCTGGACAGATCTTAAAACTGAAACATAACTCCTAGAATATTTTATAACAATGGCGATTTAGTTACGGCCAAAGTGATGAAATAAAATATCTTCGGTTACGGCTCGACAGTACTCAGAGCAATGTCGTCATAACGAATTGTTGACATAAAGTGGAACTAAATAATGTGGGTGCATTTTGTTTCGTAGCACATTTTATGTAATATGTATATCTTATAACCAAACTGGATGGAGTGTGCTTTGATTATACGATGTTGTAATTCTTCTGTTTGAATTAACACTTCGTCTGTGTTGATCAGCTATGTTTTAATGTTTAATCCTCGTAAAATAAGGATTAGTCCCCATAAATGATTTTTTAACTCGATTATTGAATAACCGGTAAAAAATTAAATCGGGCTTAGTTTCCTGGTTGGTGATATGCAACAATCGAGCGTTCAACTATTCGAGTCTGAGAATTCGAATATTTCGAATCGCTCGACCTTAAAATAAAAATAAATAAAAATACCGCCTTTCAGTCTACCCGTCCATCCACCCCGTCCACCTGAATAACGTAGCTATTATACGAAGTCGAAGTAAGTTTTTTTTAATGTGACAAAAATATGTTAAAACTACTATATAAAAATTTTTAGTTGTACTGTCAGTTTCAACTTCGCGATTCCGCGACACCGTCACATTCAATGGCCAATATCAGTGCGGTCCTCGGCGTTATTGACTTTTATAAAATCTAGCGGCCCCTATGTGTCGGCCAGCGCAGATCCGAGTCGAGGCCGCGCCATGCGGGCCCCGCTTGTAACTTGGCAACGAGAAACACTGAACGTCACTGACGATACAGATGTGTGACGCGAAACTAATACATCATTGTATTTATTATGTGTTGAACATTACTCTGTTTAGAACTGAGCTGTAAAACAAGAATAGCCTGAAGATGGTTTCAAGAAGCGAATCATTCCTCGGAAGATCCGTAATAATTAATAGTCAAATTTTATCCCATTTAATAGAACTACGCTTTGTAAATTCGAAGTTTGTGTCGCATTTGTTCACTAGATGAAGTTGGATGAATAGTTCAAAGACAAGAATGAATGAAGAAAAATAAATTTGATATTCCTCATAATTAGTATGTAAGTTTCTCTGTACGTGTAAGATGACTATTATTCTTGAGAGTTAGCCGTTTTTTCTTTTGTTAATGTTTCCGATAGACACGCTTAGAAGCACGATTGCAATATAATTTCATTTAAACACTCATTTCTTGTAAGGATTTATTCCTTCCGTAGGTGACGAACGAAAGGGGACCGGTAAATATGACATAATGCAGTCGATGTCGGAAGGTTTTGAAGTCCCTGAGGACATTATAAAAAGTTTTCTTCCAATTTAAATATTTTGCTCTTCACATTGTAATGAAGACATTCCGGTTTACGTGAACGTAAATTTCTTTCTTACCTTCTTCTCATTTCTTGGTCGACAACGATTCAGTGATACCTCTGGTCTTGCTGATATCCGAGGGTGACGGTGACCGCTTACGATCAGGTGGCTCGTCTGCTCGTTTGTCGGCTATTAATATGAAAAAAGCTCTATAATTCGACTTTTACGATATAAAAATAACAGACAGTTTTTAGTTGTTGTCAAAGACGCGTGTTGTTCATCACTGGAGCAAGAGTATTTCAATGGGTTAATTTCGAATATAATCAAGTCAATGCCGTCATCGCGTCCTCCTCGTGCGTCCAAACGCTCTCACCTGTCCAAAGAGCACCTAAAGCAACACAGGTGGCCGCAGTGGGCGCAGGTGGCCATTGTTTGTTCACTCCTGCGCAACGTATTGCCAGCTGAGAGCGACACCTTGGCTTCGGTGACTTTATACAATATTCTGCAAACTTGGCTCTCATTTAATAGTAGATCTGCCGCCTTTCCCCAATAATTGCTGTTCTAGCCCCATAGCTAATCCAGAACTCATCTATTTACTGTTTATAAATAAACCGTCTTGTACCATATTATGTAACGTATTTTAGACTTTTTCCTTAAATTAAATTTGGAGAGAACCGCACACGACGGACGGACGTGGTGACACGCGCAGGAGTGAACCTACAAGAATTTAAGTTATTCATCATGTGACCAGAGTTTTGATAAGGCTCCATTCACATAATTATTTTACATGGCGCGTTATTGTTCTTTTATCTTGAACAACATAACAAATTACAAAAACTCAAGAAAACATAGTTCAGACTACAGCCGATCCGTGAGATACTCTGATTTTCTCTCTCTCTGAGCTCCAACAACGTTTACGCGGGTGAAGATAACGAAAACATTTTTTCTTTTTTATTTTGAAATAAATTCTTTTACATAGATCGCTCACTTAACATTTCTCTTAGAGCATTTGACAATTTTTTTATTAACCTCCCAACTAGGAATTCGGAACGATACACATCCAATATTGACTATATATTGTATATAACATTAAAATTAAACGCCTCCTCACAATAGTCAAAACTCAAGGACCGGCAAAACATAGAAGCTTGTAGATTCAATGATGAAGCTGAGGAAATATCCAGAAACATTATTTGCGATTGCATTGCACTCATTGTCTACTAGGTGGAAGTCTAGTTATGCCTTGCGAAGTTAAGTATGTAGAATTCTAGAATGTCCTACAGTTCATTTAAGGGGTGCTCTAGATAGGTCTTGGGTACCAGATTTAAAGAAATCTGATCTTGCTACAGTAAATCTGCTTTTTTACTCGTACAGATTACCGCCAATCGCAGTGATCGGGAACTGAACCTACACCAACTAAACAATAAAATAATATTTAAAACAGAGAAGAAAGTGAAGAGATCACCAAATTGGGATTGAAAAGATATGACCTCAACTCGAGCTTCGAAAATCTAAACGTAAACAATAACTTTTAGAATGTTTATACTGCAATGTGTTTCTCTACAATTGTCGCAAACTGGTAGTTCATAAAACCTCTTTAGCTTAATATTCCACGAGTACAAGCGATTCGGTCGTGAACTGGTCTGGTTCGCTGTTGATTGAGTCGCGCGTAATCAAAGTTGGTGCCGTGTGGCTGACAGATCGATTATGGAGTCCGAGCGGGAGCCTGCGGTCGCCGAGAGAGCTTTTGACCCCAACTGATTTTTGACAGGCCGCTTGTAATTAATAACACACACGAGGACTAAATAAAAACATTAAGTTTGAATTCAATAAACAAAGCCTATCGTTTCAGACTAAACGCAGCGCTCCCAGCTCCAGCGGCGACAGCTACAATCAACATTTCGAAGCGGTTTGGGGTGGTGTTTTGCATTTCATGTTATGTTATTTTCGATTCGGGTTGTTTTCGTCAAACAGCAGTCGTTAAGTTATGTCGGATGTATAAGATTAGCGGTATAATAAATTCTGACAAATGAAAAATCAATAAAAAAATTCTTTTGAAATATTTTTTTGTTCTCATTAAAGAATATCTAACAAATCTTTTAAAGTGGTTTTTGTGCAGTCTGTGCTCGTGACCACAATCGCGCGGCAACGGCGGAATGGCGGGAACAGCCATCAGCGAGCTGTCAAGCACACAGCTGTGAACAAAGTTTGATTAAACGCAATTCAAGCAGTCTACTGCTCGTGACTTAGGATTATAATTATCAATCATGCTGTTCGCTACACTCACCTGTATTATAATTGTTTACTTGTAACTAAGAAAAGTATTGCGGTGCTTTAGAGGTAACATTACGCAATCGCATACAACATTTTGGTTGTTGTGTTTCGATGTCTAGTACTTGAGAGTAATAATGTTATATATTGTAGCATACAGGTATATTCTAAAATTTTTTTTTTATTTATGGGTTGAAGATCGTCATTAACAGTGACTCTAGTGATGCCAACACCGTCGCTATGACATCACTCGGCGACTCGTGCTGCAACGGAGCCTAACTAAGGGGCAGGCGCTGCGGTAGGACATACATGCGTTTCAACCGCGCTGGAGACTAGTGCCCCTCTGCTAGGAACTGTTATACGATACGTTTGCAATTATTGTTGAATGGGTTCTTGTGGAAACGATACTCTGCTCGCAAGATGTCTGACCGCGACGACACCACCAAGGCTGTCCTTCTCCGAGGCAAACTTTTAAATTATATATGATCAGATTACTAGCAAATTCTTGTGAATCCATCTTTGTCCAAGTTCTTGTATATAATTTGTAATTTTACAGACTGAGATGGATTAATATGATTGGATGGATTGAAATATTTTTGTTAGAAGTAGGGCAATTAATAACTCACTTTTTTTTCTCTTATTGACTCATTCGCTGATTCGCACTTCATAGAATAAATACGAACGAATGAATGAGATGCAGGTGTCTCTTTTGTCATTCACTGTTAACAACAAAAAATATGAGTATTTTTTTAATTTACATAGACGCCTGTCATACTCGTAATTGTCGATAGTTTTATCAGTAGTCCTTTTAAGAAATCTTTTTTATAATGCATTCCAATTGCAAACAATGGAAGTTGTTGATTGTATTCTCTTGTTGTACGAATCCTCCTATAGTCTGTAACAACACTACATTTATTTAGATATACATATTACTTTAATACATTTGCTATTATTCCACAAATAATTAGATGAACTTCAATAAATAAGGAACATTGCTTATCTTATTATGTCATTCTCATTTAGTTACTGTTGGAATCAGTGTAACATCTAATTTAATCTTTAATCTGTTTCACAGCTGCGTGCAAATTTTGATAATAATTGAATTCAGTCAACTAACTGTACCTGATTATGAATAGCGTGGGAACTACACAGGTGGCCCTTTGTGAAATATCATTTGCGAAATTAATGAACTTCACCCGAGGTAGATCGGCCCACCCGTCCGTGTCGGAGGTCATAGATTATCTACGTTTCTACAGATAATCAATTAGAACCAGCCACTCACACTCTTTAAACACATGTTTCACAGTTTAGAAGGTTAAAATCAATGTGAAAATAGACACAACTACGGTAACAATACAAAACTCTGATTTTATCTATGGTTTTTATATATTATTTCCACTGAAACGAACTAATTTACCGCTTTACTTTGTAGCAGTGATGAAATACTCAAACTCTTCTCGATTATAATGTAACAAATATAAGCTCGCTGTGGTCCCTAATTTCGTGAAGTCATTCATATTTTTAGCATCGAAAATTTTAGTATAATTTATTTTTACATATTATCTGAAATTACGTACGTAACTGTGAATTCTTTTTCATCTTACCTTGTACATTTATTTAATCACGTTTTATGTTATTTTGAGCAGCGGGTTCGCGACACCAGTCTTACTCCACCGAAAGCC
>DWPT01008163.1:0-10368 GCA_018251895.1 Agathymus mariae mariae
GACTCCCTCCCCCCCGGCGACCGACTGCCTTCAGCCGTCTCTCCCTTTCCCCTTAGTTTTAAGTAGGTTTTGTATGTGACTGTTATTGTTTTTTTTTTTTTGAAATAAATATCAAATATTGAGAAGTAAATTTTTTCACAAATTATTGGTTCGCTTAGCAAGGTTTGTATTTTGGTTTGTATAATTGTAACAGCATTCGCGTCGTACTTGTACCGATGGAAAACACTAACCGGTTGTTGCGTGGATTTTTTTTGTAGTTTTAAGTTTTTTTTTTCTAATCCTGTTCCGGATTTGTAATCGGAAGGTGGTAGGCGGTGGTCTGCCGGTCGTGTCTGATAGCAGGTAGCATACTGGCATAGTACAAATGTATGTGTGTGTGGGAGAGTGTGTATGTATGTTGGACGTGTGTTATATCACGTGTCACGGGACCCTCTTCAATTGGTCGCTTATCCACACACCCATGAATGAGTTACACAAGTGCGTGGAGTTCTTCGTGAACGTAGCCGATTTAGAACTTGTTTTACCGTTGCTATGGCAACGTCGCTTAGGTGAATGCATTGCGCCGTTCGTCTCGATACCTATACTCGTGTTTAGTTCAGTTAACCGGTGTGCGTTGAGCTTTGAATCGTTAAGTCATTGAATGTGGAGTGCTCAGTCGAATTTGTAATTTTTATCGCTGACATAAAAAAAACGTATATTATAAATATATTATTACTTTTGTATTAATTTGTCATGAAAATATTATTTCAGTCAACGTGAACATTTTTAGGATTAAACCGGATAGCACTTTGCACAGCGACGTCTAACGACAGAGAATTTGTTCTATTGCCTAGTCAGTCGTTTGTCAGAGCTCACCACAAGCATAGCACGTCGGACCCGGAGATGAATAGGATTCCCTAGTTTGCTGCTTATCGTTCCTAACAATAAAGTTACAATTAAATAATTTGAAACAAAAGGTACTTGAGTACTTCACAAAAAAATACTCAGAATAATTCTAATCCGATACTGACATTACACGATTGTAATTTTTTTTTTTAAACTTTCAATCTGATCAAAGCAACAATTAGGTGTCTTTATATGTTTCTAATGCATCGATGTACTCGTAAGATCACCACGAGAGAACTATGGTTACATAACTAGTCATAGGGGGTGATGGGTTCTAATCTTTGCTCAGTTTCACAACAAAAAAAAAGAAAATTTAACGTTTGTTTTTATTTATCTGATGTACTGTTTGCGTTGGCTTCAAATCATTTAGTTCCTCACGCACCTCGGGTGAACGATAAGATTTTAGTAAATTATAATTGAGCTCAATTACGCGTCGCTCCGACTGAGCAAAGGCTAAGCGTGTCCTCGGTAGAAAAGTGTCGTCGTTGTGAAGCGTTAGCTGTTTTATCTGAAATAAGTAATATTTACAACAGTTCGTAATGTTACGTCAATAAAAAACAAATTAAATTGGACCACTGCATAGTTGTATCTACCCTCATTGTTTGTCCCCAACATCGGAACTACCTATATATTATTATTATTATTTTGAATATTTTTAATCAACATATATAATTAATTATGTATATCAAACGATAGGTGCTGTTGTATTTAATTTTTAATGTTACTAACACAATTGTGATAGGGATATGCGTGTACCTTTTAAATCTAAAGGATGAATTGTGAGTTAATTAAAAAGATATATTATTATGAGCCAAATCATGAAAAAGGGTATCTATATTGAACATTACTTTTAGGATAAATGGAATTAAAAACAAATTTGATACGATACAAATTTTACTAGTGACACTGTATCATTTTTCTAAGTACAGATAAATTTTTAATATCATATCATTATGATCTTGTTTTGTGACTTTTGTAAATTTAATCGTAAGATTTTATGTACCGGCGACCGGCGCTCGAGCAACCCGGCTCGATGCAGAGCACAAACTCATAAGTTAGCTGACATTTGAAAGTTACAATGACGCGTTGAGCGGCGCAATTTACTATGCCGTAATGCCTTTAGCGTAGCCCCAGTTCGCTTTACCGTGACCCCGGCTCGCTTTAGCGTCGACTCGGTCCGCTCTAGCGTCGCCGAGCGTTCAGTGCGGTCTATTATTTACTATTACATTACATTATAACATCGCGACCCATTCATTGTATCCTATCGATATATAACTCCAAACCATAATTAATACTTTTTGCATTTATCGTGCCACCGTTCGACAAATTATTGTGAAGCATAATAAATTATTAGTGTACATAATGTACGAGTATTGAATAATATTTATGTGTACGTACGGTCACAGCCCTACGACAAGCATTGCCTTAAAATGAACTCAGCAATAGTTAATTGTACAACCAATATATATTATATTGCTGTGCGGTGCATCCAATGTTTTGTTCGAAAATATTTTATTCATTGTTATAATGATTATATTACTTGTAATTCGGATGTGATGTAAAATTGCTTCCACATGATGTGTATCATTCGAATTATCCTTGAGTCATTACTTAAATGTCAATTAAGTTATAATCTAAAAGTACAACTGGAAAATCTAGAATTTTTTTTTGTTTATTTGGTCACTAAATTCTTAATTCTTCCAATACAGTTTTTTTTCTATCGCATTTTACTTTATATATAGTCAAATTTAAAACTAAAAGTTAAAATTTTATTGTACAACGATGTATACATTTTATGGGGAGCCGCTTTTCAATTTACTGGACAATTTAAAAAACATTATGCCCTGTATCATAACAAAATACTAGTTTAAATAATTATGCGCAGTATTGAAACAAACCAATAGATATGTTACGATGCGTGTATCGCATTTGAATAACGAGAGCTTTATTGTATCAAGTTTATCTTATTCGTAGTAGGACATGTGATCTCTTTATTTTTAATACAATTTTGATGGACAATTTTACTTAAATAGCTCTAGCAGCGTGTAGTGTTGGGAATAGGATTATTTCTGTAACGATCGCACGCAACGGTTTGTTATCACCGTACTTGGTACTTGGTACTTCATGTTTGTCGGCAACGTCCAAAACCGATTCATTCGTGTCTTGCATAGTCGGCCTCGTTGAAACTTCCACGTCTCATGGATATCAGTTTGTATATATATTGTAATATAACGTTTGTCCGCTTCTCATTGTAAATAGACGACGGATTTTGTTCACTTTAGAATCGTTCGCTATGTGATTGGAATGGATAATCGATATCGTCGTAACAGTAGTCTGTTCCATAATTTTACTTCCAAGTATAAGTGCAATTGTGTTAATAGTTCAGATATTGATATATATTGGATTGTTTAATACTTGAAATCACATGCACCATGACGTGGGAAGCGCTCGCAACCCTCACACCGGCCATCGTAAATAAACGTGGGAGTTAAGAAATTATGTGTATGAGTTGGGTATGCGAACGCTAGACGTAAAATGTCATGAGCTGTTTCACAGCTTTATGATTCGGAGGGCATGTTAGAGTAATTTGATGTCGGTATAGTAAAATAATATTTCGACGCCAACTCGTCTGTGAATTACAGTTCAACAGTAAGGAGTTGCAACGTCCACATCGCACTCACAAAACATGAGGAAGTTTCAATGAGCCGCGATCTGTTTTGGGTTGTCATTCGAATTTACCACGAGAAGCCTTCGTTATCTGTACGTTTAAGTTGTAAATATGTAATTTCGGTAACAATTAATGCTAGACAACGAGCGAGCCGTCGCATAATGTCAGCCGTTTGGACTTCTGCGCACACTGACGTCACGACCGAGAGGTGACGCGCACGCAGGATGCACGCCATGTATGTACGCGGCGTAAGCGATTCGTATATGATGCGTTCATATAATCTTATTTTAAATACGTAATAGTATTTTGAATTGATTTAGCATAAATAAATAACAGCTTAGAGGCTTTCAAATTCATATAGAATAAAAAAAATATAAGGGAATAAGTATTATTTATTCTATCAGAAAACTCAGAATAACTCTCACACTTGAATTTCACATGATCTAATCCAAATTTTATTTATTACTTACAACTTTTTCTATGATTTAATTGAACCAGATTTGTCGGGCGTTCATGTGGTACCGGCATCAGGCCTACCATCTCAGACCTACATATGGTGATGATCAAGTTGTAGACAAAAGATTGGATAATGTAAATATTAACTGTTCGATTCGCTTACGCTGCGTAACCATCTGGTGTGGATGCGGCCTTAGTGTCGGCCTCGAATATTGTAAGGTATATCGACAGACATTCCACAGGCCCTATAATTAGCTCAAAAATAAAAAAGACTGTGAGTGAGAATTTAAAGAGAATAATATCATAATGAAGAAAAAAAAGTATTTTCTGAGACACCTTGACGACTTTACAAAATGTGTTTTATGGTGATTTATTAATAAGATCGCAATGTTTAACTCACTAGTATGTAAGGACAAATGCTTTATGTCACTGTGATAAGACAATATACCTGAGAGATACACCATAGGCATTTATGACGAGTTTAGAAGAAAATATTGTCTTTCGATAACGGAATGTTACATTGTGTACCTAACTCATGTTTTGTTAACGTTGCTGCTTCATTTCGTGGTTTGGTACTGTACCAAAACAGGACCCTCTATTTTAATTAATAAAATATACGTATTATTACGATTACGATGCTCGGTTTAGCGTGCTTAGTTCAAACAATTCAGTTTTTATTCACATACTTTTTTTATGACAGATAACGTAATGAAGCAGTGACATGTTTTTTTTTAAATGGAAAGTACAAAGCGTATGTGCAGAAGTTTCGCGGCTCGATACTGTGTCGAGCGGTAAGACGCGCGTGATGTGTGTTGGTGCGTGAATACGCGGCGGGTGTGTGTGCGGCCTGCGTCTCGCTGTTCAGTTTGTTGACACATTGTGAATATTTGAATGAATCAAATTATAAGAGAATATGAATTTTACATGTGTTTACTTTCATTGTTCTCCTTACTGTATTTCATAAATAATTTCTACCAAATTAAAATCATTTATTCATTAAGGTATTCTGTAAATACACTTATGCACGTAATTTTTTTGCTTCTACTACCAATTCAAAAAGGTTCTTTAACAATGAGAAGAAGAAACGGTGAAAGACACTCCTCAGCACGTCTTAAAAACAACACTTGCCAATTACAAACTAGGTTCAAACCTGCACAAAACCAGTTTCGACACTATTATTTCCAAACCTCCTCGTCATTAATATATTCGTCTATACCAGTGGGGGGCAAACTATTTTAACAAGGGGCCACAAAGTTTAAGAAATTCTAGAGGAGGGCCAGAATCATAGAAAAAATGCATGTGTTAAAGCTTTTAATCACAATATTATAAAAAACATTATAGCATTATACACTTGTGTTTAATGCTGTGCATCGCAGTGCATTACTCACAAATGTTACAATTTACCCTTTAACCTTAAATTATTAACTTTTATTCGAACACCCTGCTATGGTAGGCGTGTGAGACATATGGAATTGTTTTTGATTTTCCATAATATTTTCAAAAGCAGGTTCCAGCCGTGACGAAGCAACTTTCAGCAGTACGAAAAAGTGTTCATTAGTCATTCGGTTTCATATACTATCCATGTCGATGGACCCTCGGCGGGCCGGATTAAATACTTTCGCGGGCCGTACTTTGCCCATCACTAGTCTATACTATAATATCCTTTGCCCATAAGCTGCCTTTTAATGTGTCACTTAAAAGTTCCAATGGGAAATCCACGTATCAACTTTGGAACCTTAGTGTAAAAACGAATGAATGTTTCACGATTGTTTGTTTCACTCTTCTGCTTGTACATATAAATTTTCTTAATAAATACTAAATTACTATAAATAGATTGACTGCCTACAGTGAGTAGGTAGGTACACCTATTTCTTTAAAATTTTCCCTTAAAGACTCACGTGATTTTTTTGCAATACAAATATTGAATCGATTTCCGCTGATTTACTATCGCTGAAAAAGACGAAATAAAAATGTCTATGTCCGTAACCATTCTTATCTTTTTAAAATCGTAAACAGGCCTACTCAGTTTACCTGCGATCACCAACATACGGGCGCGCCACTGAAGCGTACTATCTATGGTGACACCTAAAAAACTTAATGTTCCATAGTCTGTTTCATTATTTAATTTAAGCATTTTGCCTACTTTCTGCACATTTCATAGTGCAAACACTATATACTTCGTTTTCTTAGCATTCATAACTAAATTGTCTATGGTAAACTAACGGGACAAGACACTGTTTACATCGTCAAAGTTTAATTTATTTCGTTTAGTCTTAAATATTAGAGATGTGTTATCAGCAAAGAGTACAATGTCCGCACGTTTGCTAATAAAATATAGCAAATCAATAGAGAATTATATATTGATAAAACATTACAGTAATACACTGTGGCATGAATGAAACATCAGGATACTTTCCAAAATGACGTTTATACACTACTATTTACAAACCTAGTAAATCTTAATCTACTCATTAGATATATTTGAATACAACATCTTCAAACTTGTCAACGGTCTGCAACTCCAGCGTCACTGGACACTGGATCCAATTGCTCAACATCTCCTCAGTATAGCCTAATAGAAAGTAAATCTTGCCAGGCGGTACAGCTCGTTTGACTATGACCGCTACTCTGATATGGTTGAACTGGCGTTTTATTATTACCTGCAATACATGCATTAAACATACAGATAGGAAAAATAAAAAGAGACTTGATTACATCAGTAAATCAAAAATAAAATATTAAAATACCAATTGCAGAAAATCATGTGAGAAAAGTAACATGCAATTAATTAAAAAAAAAAAGGAAAATTTCGTGAATTGTACATATGTGATATGATCAGTACATAACACACAACTCATAAACATCAAAACTTCTTGATTTAATTGAAGTTACAAATTCAACTATTGTTTGAACTATAACTACAACATTTACAACTTATTACTTGTTAAGTCATAGAGAAATATCTTTATACACAATTTTGACCATGACACTTCTGAATAATTTGTATAGACACTATGTTTCATTGCTCGGATTTTTAAATTTAGAGGCTGAAATTTAAATACTAATAATATTTAAATACTTTGTAGAACAATGTCTAAGTCCATTAGTAAAAGTTTGCAAATCATTGAAATAATCATTATGTAAACAAATTTTGAAATAGTCACTGCAACCAAAACAAATGTTATTTTCTTCAGGAAACATTTTATTAATATTCCCTGTTGTCACAATTAATGTGGATCACGCTTATCTATTGATAAAAACTGCATGGAAATCCATGCAATTTCTTAAATCAATGTTTCAAAACAGATTACGGCTTTATGTTGTATGTCGTTACGTTAACATACTTCACTGCACATAAGTCCATGCCAGGTGCCTGTCATGAACCTTCGGATAAATTCATCCTCGACAGCAGTCTCTGATCTCCTCAGTCCATCTTTTAAGTTTGCTGTGAAAAGGCAATCATAGCTCAACAACTAAGGATGATAATTTTACATCATATTAATCCTTTTATAAGTACCAAGTAATGCATTCAGTTTTGACCATGACAATATGAAAGTAATTAAATATCAAGAATAACATTTCATAATATGTTTATTTGAACAAATGGTTCATGTGATATTGTAAACTACATATAGTTTACACGACAGGCCTCTGTGAGCAGCAAAAGAACTGTGTCCAACTTCAAAATAAGAAAAAAACATTCTTTATATGGCAATAAAATCTACTAAGGAAGTAACTTAATTGTGAACTTGTGTGCAACTTCCAGGTATTAATTAATATAAAAACTAAACTAAACTGCACATATTTAAATCTATTTAGATTATTACTTTTGGTACTTAAGACTAAATAATCACACATAAAATCACATATATATGTATACAAATATAAATAATTTACGGTCCAAATGCAATTAATTACAAAGACTTACAGGTATTCCAAGAATTCCAGGTTTTACGATGAGCTATGTAATGAGGAGGGTTTGCCATTTCATAAGTAAGAGGTCGGTCTCTTTTCTTGGTTATCCTGTATTTACCAGACACCACCCTGCACAATGCCTGAGAAGTGTGAAGCTGGGAAGCAAGGACCGGCGTCCATTGTAATAAAAGACCTGATGCACATAGTTTGGACTGAAACATGATACATAAAGAAATAGATAAAAGGTTATGGTTTAATGCTTTAATACGAATTGTATAACATTGATTCTCACATGTGCTAATTTTAACACATAGGAATTCATAATTTTTTGGAATTCCAGTAAACCCAACTTTAAATTATGTTCAAGTTATTTATTTCAGATTCGGCGTTGGTTTGGTTTTGGTTCAAGAAATTTTAGATTTACATGATTAAAAAAATTGACAATACATAATTTGTCAAAACAAGACAATTTGACATATAGAAATAATTGACAATGATTTGACATTGACGCATGCGTTTTTTACATACTGTACTTATCTACCTATACGCAGATATGGTTAGCAGACGTAAGGTAAAATTGTTAATTATCTATATTTATAATGACTAATAATAGAAAAGGTAATAAGTGAGGGAACAGCGTTAAATATTTGTAGAAATTTATTAATACGTGAATCTTATTCAACGATAATTACTTAATGCCTTCTTTTTTGCTTTCCCTTCCCTAAATCTTTAATCAGATTTTATATTAGCGATACACAATTTAGCTCCACAAAAAGAACAGAAGAATATACCTATGTAAGTCTTCGTTTCAAAAAAGTTTCTCTTATATTTCGTTCTTAATTTTTTAAGATTCAAAAACCTTTAATTCTTGAGCGATTTGGGTTGTCGGTTGTGAGGTTCGAAAAGTATCTAATAATATGTTTTGTAACCGATTGTTTTAGATGGTGCTTATACAAAACGAATAAATTAAAACCTGATTATTATGTAGATAAATATTTCTATTTTATTCACTTTTATGTATGTAATAATAATTTCGCCCTCACTCTCTCTTCGGTTTGGAAAATTCCAATCCTATTTCCTGGCATAATTAACTTTAGTCACAATTAATTATACAGTCCAATTATACCAAGAATCATCCATATCTATTCAATGGTTCTAGTGCTGTAGGTGAACATACAGACAAACGGACAAATATATAAAAAAAAATGTTAGGGCCTCTAGAGATATAAAAAAGATTCACAATAATAGTTACAATTTTATTATTAATTAATTGGTGAATAAATGAAATAGTAAATGTGAAGTACTCACAGAGAAATTAGTTTGCAAGATATTTTTTCAATAAATTTTAACAAAATTGCGCTGTCGGAGTTTGATTAAAATAGAAATTATTCTTGCGCAATAAACATACAATCTCCAGCGATTAATCCCGTGTTTTATTGTTATCTCGTTTTAAGGTTAAAACTTTAAAGCGGATCAAACCAGAATGCGTATAAACCGTAAACATAATATACGTAATAGACGAACACTCTTCTCATCACGCGTCACCAAAACCTAAATGTACATGGTTGTGAAAACTACACTTGTGTGAGTGACTTTTAGTGATGTCAAATTCACGGCCTCGCATTGTCGACATGATTGTCGACTATTCCATCACGGGTTTTTTGTTGTTAAATATAATTCGTTCTCTTGATTATTTATTGCATGTTAAATTAAATAATACCATGCCAAGTCTAGTAACTTCTCTTTACTTAACCTTATTAGACGGAATTAGTTATTTTAACATAACTTTTTTATTTGTAAGCCGATTGAAATAAAACAAAACTTAATTAAAACGTACTAAAGAAAACAATAATAATAATATTAATTGATTTTAATATATTTTTTAATGTAAATCGCTATAACTTATTGCCTTCGGAAATGAACTAACCAACAAATTGTCTGGATATAGATACTTCGTTGAACGAAACACTTGCCTTTAAAATGTCTACTGCAAACTTTGTGACGAACTCAACCTATCTGATTCAACAGTCGAATCCATTTTTATTCTTGCATTTACAGGAAACCTTGAAGTCGTAAAATTACTCAATCAATATGATAACACATTCGCCGGATATCATATCATAATAATAACAGAAATAAAATTCGGCAAATTTTATCAATCTAATCTACTGTCTGTCCAATGTTTTTACACGCTGCAACGGAAACTAAAAAAGCAAAATATGAACAAATCTAAGTAAAATTAAAAATATTTATTTGTACCTATTTAAATACTATCCACTTATCGATAGATTTTGTTCAAGCCCCTATACAAAACAGTATCATTTTCACGTACACAATATCATTTTATCTTACACATGATTATGAAAAATAAGTTATTATTTATAAAATGGAGTATTTACTGCATGTTATTAAACTTAATTTATATAATCATAATACACGTTTTT
>DWPT01008164.1:0-10367 GCA_018251895.1 Agathymus mariae mariae
TACCTTCTTTTGCTCGCGGCAGTGAACAGTTACAATTTTGTAATACATCTCAATAAAGCTTTGTTGTAAACTATTTCCGACGAGAGATATGTTTTAAGTGCCTTTCCTGATTTGATTTCGAATCGGTTAACTAAAAGTTTAGAACAATTGGCAATTTCTTGAAATCCCGGAAAATATGTAACCGAAAGGTCAGCCTAATTCACAAGTTGGTTAAGAAGATAATTATGAAATAACTAGTTCCAAGGGAATCACATTTTAGAATATAAATAATCTGGACAACTTAATGTTTAAGCTGCTAATTTGTTTTTAAATTGACGTTGAGAAGTTAGAACGAATGTAAATATTTTCGTGTTAGCAAGTAGCTGTTTTTCAAAGCCTATTGTCACTTCGGCTGTTCTATCGCGCACGGTTATCTTAAATTATTAAGGTAACCTAATACATAAAGAGTATCGAATATAGCCACTATTTTAATCATCCAACTATTGATATAATATGATGTTAGAAATAAATCGACAAATTAGGCAAGAATAACTTTTACAATACCTAAAATTAAATACAAATATTACTTTATAATATATTATCTAGCGTACTTACATTTCGTACGTACCATGTTACTTAGTTAAGTTACTGACCCCAACACCCTGCCCTTATTAAGTACCTTCATGGCATCTTAAGTCTAAGGTAAAAGCTCATAGCTTTGGTCACTCTATATTTTTGGTTGATGTGAAACGTTAATTCTAATTTTCCAGCATCTCAATCATTTGGCTTGTCTGTGGTAACAATGACATCGTATCCGATCTGTATTTGAAGTTATTGCCATGGTATGTGAATGCCAGCGCGAAACGCACCCATCATGCTTCAGATGACCTTTGAATTCTGGTTCCTTTTAAGTTAATTTAGGTTTGTTTTGGCATCTGTCGTGCATCAGCTAAAAATTGAGATAGGATTTACTCCAGATCTGTGCACGTAGCCGGTATCGGTGGTTACTGCATGCGCGCTTCCTGCAACTGGGGGGGATAGGGCAGCGGGGGGAGCATGGGCGCCTGCACGCCCCCTCCCGGCAGAGCATAATACGGAGACACGTAGCCCGCACCGCTCGCAGCGACAGCCGCTGCTGCTGGAACCAATAGCGAAATTAAAACAAACATGCAATAATTGTCACCTTATGCCTATTGAAATAACCATATCAGTTTGGCAAGTAGGTAGTTAAAAACTTTAATTATGCATAAAGGTTACGTAAGGGTCAAGAGTTTTCGTAACGAGATTTTCGTCGTGTTATATTTATCAAGTTGTACCGTCTACTTATTATCGACCTGGCCGCTACTGCGTCTAAAACGACCCAAGAACGTAAACAAGAAAACTGTAACTTTATTTTTGCTTACTTTTTTATGTTAATAGTCGACAATCGAGAAGACGAGCCACCAGATGGTAAGTGGTCACTTCGCCTATGGACATCAACAAGATGAAAGGTATTACTGCTGCGTTGTCGGTAAAAGAAAGTAAAAAGATAATACTGGCTCTCAAGTTCCAAGCCGGAACACTATGAGTCGTTTGGCGGCTAATTTAAGCGGAAGGATGGAAGCTAGCCAGGCAGGCTTTAGCGAAAGATAATATAATAATATTAATGATTTAATAATAATACTGATTGACTCCTTAGGCGAAGTAGTAATACCAAGCAGGCTGGCTTCTGTCACATCTTACGACACCCTGTTCTGCCAGCATGGGATACGGGGTGATATTCTAGGCCGCCCCAATACGACCAAAAAACGGAGTACGTACTTAAAACTTTTCATTAACTTTTCGCCGTAATTTTTTTAAAGCGTTAATTACTTTGAGATTTGAATAGACATTTATATATTAGCAACATAATTTTCTGCATATTGTCCATTTCTGTCTATGGACAGATAGACAGATGGCAGATAATAATAAAAAAAAAATGTATTGGCCTCTATATAGATACCAAAGTCTACCTATAAAAAAAATTCAAAGTATAGTTTCACCCCGGTTAAGTTTTATTATTTGTATTGTAAAGATATTACGAACCTGCAGCAGTAGCATATGGATCGAAGCCGGCTGCAGCGTATTGTTGCTGATAAGCAGCCGCACCCTGGGCCGCAGCAGCCTGGTATTCGTACAGGTGGTTAGCTGCGGCAACCGCGGCGGCGTGCTGTAGTTGCGGCAGCTGCACAAGGCCGCTGGCCCCAGTCCCCACGCCAGCACCCACTCCGCCCATGGTGCTCATGTAACTGGGGGCGCCGTACACATAACCGGGAGACAACCTGCCAATGTCACCCGCCATTAATTGACGTTATGTTATGGCTTTAAAAGCCTATAATGACAGACGTCGAAAGTTCTTGAACGTCTGCAAATTGGATTAGTGATCACCTTTCACTCAGTGTCAGCCAGTGTTACAGAATGTCCCTAAATACTATTACAAAGTAAATAAAAAGTGTGAAACTTGGTTTTAGGAAATCCTCGATAACTGCACCACGCGGCTTTCCTGAATTGTTTAACCATTAAATTGAGGAAGTAGTGAAAGGCGACCACATCACAAAATAAACACTTTTAAAATTGTCATCACACTCTATAAGTACCTAACCCCATCTGCAGCCTTCACAGGCACGGGCACATTTTTCTAATCTTGTTAGGTTAGTATACATCGAGAAAACGTTATAATTATTAAATACCTAATTCAAAAGTGTTGTAAGTAGTTTTGATCGTAAGCCATCGCGGTAAATATGTCTTTGGGGACGCACGGTCTACATACGCCAATACGAGAACCGTTTAAAAAAATAACTATAAAAATGTTGATTCAACGGCATCATCTTCTCCGCCGGGACGGAAATATCTTACATCGACGGAGGCGACTTGAGATAAATGAACTCTATAGAACAACCGAAATATCATTCACGTAATATTTGGATCGCGTGACAACATTTGAATTTTTAAAGAAAATACTAAGAAAATTACAGTAGGTTATCTACATCTAATACGCTATTAATGGCACATTACAACAATTCGCACTCACAACTGTTAAAAGCAGAATAATGTAATTGATTCTCTGAAGTATCAAATCGTGTCACCCAATTTTTAATTATCTAACAATTCACAACACTTAAAGCCAGCAAAAATGTTGACGTCGCTTCATTCCCGCTCGGTGAGGGTGCGGACGGCAGGCGGTTAAGTTTGTTCGAGAGCAGCTTCAGAGCGCACTGGATCAGCATTTTCGAAGAGCTCTCGACTTGTGACCATGCTATTTAGATTTTGCCATTTACCGAGCATTTGTCTTTTTCTATTCTCATAGTGGTTAAAAGAGACAGATTGATCGAGGTGTGACATTTGTGGAAGGGTGGACTAGTTTGGATGAGGAGATCGAGAACGCAGCGCATGCGTCGTACACGCCCGTCTAAAGGCTCCGCCCGGCTAGAACGCCCACCTGTGGTCTACCGGGCTGGCCCTCTTCAAGACTACCTACTCAGTTACATCAACGATTACGCTAAGAAAATTCCATGTGGTTTTAAAGTTACTTTAATTTGCTAAAAAGGAAAGATCTTTTGACATGTAATACACAACACGCGTAGAGCATTTAATTTAAAACTGGCGGAACATCACACAAGCTTTCACATCTACATAGGTACAAAAAGACAATCGGAAACTAAGTGTAACATAGGATCACGTCTATCATTACTGTTAGATACCTAAACTCAGCTTT
This sequence comes from Agathymus mariae mariae, assembly GCA_018251895.1. Classification (NCBI taxonomy): domain Eukaryota; kingdom Metazoa; phylum Arthropoda; class Insecta; order Lepidoptera; family Hesperiidae; genus Agathymus; species Agathymus mariae. The sequence continues at coordinate 3,713 of DWPT01008164.1, forward strand.
TAATTTTAATAAATACTTACGACAACAATTACTTACATGCACACATAATCTTACTGTAACAATATCTTAGGAAACCATTACGTGGTTGTAAGACATCTACAGTCAATAAATAGGCAACGTTTGAAATTGGAAGCAAAAGATTTTAAACGTATAACGCTTCGCTTAGTTTTTTCATTATGGCAACAGTTTCATTGAATTTATTATGGACAATGGTGGTTGGTGTGACGCCATCGGGGATCACGTGATCGCACGTGCTGGATGGATTCTAGTCAGATGGTTAAGTGTGTTGGATGACCAGCGGCGTCGGTCGAGAAGACGCTTCAGCCACATCGCGTTTACTCGACCTCGAGGTAGTTAGCCGGCTAGACGGTCGCGTAAGGCGTAACAGAAAATCCCTTTAAATTCTACGTATCAGACTGTATATAATTCACGTTTCGACCGTTTTCCTTAACGGAAAATCTATATGATCTCGCACTTAGCTTAAAAAATTGTGTTAGAAATAATGAATGCCTAATTGTTTCCTTTACAGAAATTAGTAATGATTGGTGTTGCTTGTTTAAATCACACATCATAGATATTGCTTTCTGAGCGTGTTTCACAATTGATTTAACAGATCAAAGTTTATAAATAAATAATACCGACACTTAATGGCACCAACCATCGTAATTTTTAAAGCGACAATAATCAAAAGTTATACAAATACCAAGTGGCCGCCTTTAATGTTTAAACGTTATAAATATATGAACTTTGGTATGGCATATGGTTTTATTTTATTTAAATTATTATTCATTATTTAATTGGTACATTATATACCATTTATTGAATAAACGCCACGAAAACTACACCAAATTATTTACACGGTCTGCCAGACAAACACAAATTTCCTTTTAAATTATCGTTTATTCCTATAGCACTACATTAAAATCACCGTAAATATTCCTAAGCAGCAGGTAGAAAATTTGGTTACGTTCGAATTTAGGCGGTAGCACAAAAGAGAACACAAGTGCGGCCAAGGACGGATTCATTTTGTTTTTCAAAATAACGACGCAACGTGAACGACTATCGTATATTAAAAATCAATTACTGTTAAATAACTATTTGTTCTTATTTGTTAAAAGCCAGATAGTTGAGGGTACATAATAACGAACTAGAAAGTGTGACACATACACAGTGATCGACACCATCGGTCGCGGACTCGTGTTCACACCATTGGCAGTGAGCTACTGCTCTTGCAAGGGAATTTCGGTTACGCTTGGAACTTAGTAAGTCTATTAAACGAAATCCACCACCAACAAACTCAGTTCAAATCAAAATCTTACACGAACACGGCATAAAACATAGAAGTAAAGAAAACATTGAGTGTCGAACGATGCGTATAGTGACGGCGGTGGGCGGCGCCGGCGAGCTGCGTCGACCGGCGCCGCCCATGCTCCTGTATAGCTTTATAAAACGTAAACATTAAAAACCCAATCGACTAATTCACACCCAAAACGAAAAAAAAATCCACTCTCACGCTCACGCTTGCCATAGATACCTATGTGAAAATGTTTGATTATTTAGTCTAGGTGTGGTCCGCCGGCTGCCGCGCTGTATCCGTCCGGGGAGTCGCTCGCCTCATCTACCGAGACAAAAGTCAGCTCAGCAACTGTACTCGTATCGGTTTATCCTACGCGCAGTGCAGTTTACTTACCAGTCCTGTGCAATCATATTTCTGAGTTCAGTGTGAGTTTGAGTTTAGCCTTACATATAATCGTGAGCAGTCCCTATGTTAATAGTAAAAACCTATACAGCGTGTTCTGTTTTCTCTAATGTCGAATGCAGTTGTATGTTAAGGTCTTCCTAACGAATTCTCTCTTAGGAAAGTGGAGTTAAAACCGCCTAGTCTGATTTTTGTCTCGTGAGATGCAATCGAGAGCGGCATGCGGGGCCGCTTGTGCTGGCAAATATCGAAGTGTTGAACCATTGAACATTGATGAGTTAAAGATGCACCGAGACTGGATGGAATGGGTACTCACCCATATGGTGATTGTATCACAGTGGGGTAGCCGGTACGAACGCCAGCAGCTGCCGCCGCTGCCAGTCCGAACCCTGAAACAAACGATTCCGTTTTTAACCATCGACCAAACGACGTGTTAACAGCAAAGGAAGGAATTCGTTAATAAAAAATATATCCTGTCGTCATCGATGCTCTTAAGAGCCGCTATTTTCGGTCTCACTTAACGGAAGCGGCTAGAGAGGATTTCCAACTAGCATATACATCACCAGAACATTGGACCGCTTCCAAATGACACGAGAGTCAACTTAGCGCAGGCGACGTCAAAATGTTAAATTCTTTTTATTGCATTGTTAAGCCGCTCGAGGCGGAGTCTATTTCGGTCGCTCGCGCCCGCCCGGGCCTGGCATCCAGGGACATGCCTCTTGACAAGAAGACGACAAACACTCGCTATAAATGGCTTACAGTCGTTGGCACGGATGCACATAACACGGATGCCCCGCCGAGACATCTAAGGTGATTGACGGTTCGCTACTCCCAAGCGATTTTGCGACAAGTGACGTCCACATTTCGCTAACTGAGAACTAATTTTGTGTTACAGGTGGCCGACTGTAATACAATGTGTCTAGTATGGTACCGGTTTGGGAAACGCGCAATTGTAATAGCAGCTAGTAAAACGTCTGTTTAGCTCTGTTGTTGTTCGAATCGTAAATCACTGATTAATGGCTCGCGATCATAAGAGCGTGACCTCTGGTGGGTACAATACGCTTTGGTTATTGTGTATGGTGAAATTTCACCGGTTATTACAACGGATCACGTCCGGGCAGCCCGGATGGTGTCGCGGTTCGGCTAGTGCGATAATGTTTGACCTTGGTGCGAGTGTGGTCACGGTGGCAAATTGTCCCCGTAAAATATTGCCAATACGTTGTGGCGCGTGTCGTGATTTAAGCAATCATACTGTCTTCTAGTTTTTGAGTGACAATATACACATTTTGAGCATGAAAGGTAATAAATAATAAAACACAAATACCGTACGTCATTATCCTATTATGACATACGATTACGGTTTTTATTGCAGTAAAATAATTCGTACAGTTGATACTACACAGCTAAACAGAAACTGAAATATAAACATTAACTAACTGTGCAATAATTATTTTTTCGAAGCATGAACTCATCCATTTTTTGGCATATATAGTCGTTTCCGCCGCTATGAAAATTCACTAAACGATTAATATACGTGAAAGATGACCAAACTTTGTCGTTTCATCAAAATAATTTGTTCGAATTCTGGAAATCATAATTTCTGTTAGGTAAAAACCTTAGAACCCGTTACAGATCAATTTACCAAGTGATCGTTCTAAAACGTAATTGCGTTTTAGAGATATGAAGTAAAAAAAAGTGTGCGTGGTACAGACAAATATATATTACGTCTAAATACTCCACAGAAGAACTTATTTCTAAGTATGGATTGGTAATGAATCATGAGTTGTTAGTGAAAACTATCCGACGAATCAATCTCGAGAACAAAGCGTCAGTATCACGTATAATTGTGTAAGTAAAGACCACAATAATAATATGAGAGTTTGAAAAGAGGAAACAAGATATTAATATATTTTAAAGTATTTTTAATGGCCAAGAGACATAAAACAATTTGAATGTATAAACACAGAAATTAGGAAAGTAGATAGATAGAAGTCATTAACGACAAAATAGAGGGTCTTCGAAATTCAAAGGGTTGTCGTTCGCGTGTCCGATGAGCGCGCGTGATGTGCCAGCGGCCATCGCAATTCGATCGATGGCATGCCATTTGACGGCCGAGGTCGACACTGTCCACCATATACCTTATCTGATTCATTAATTTTTTCCTCTTTAATACCACTATCCCTCAGTCCATTGCGTCGCTCTATTGTAAGCCGCGTGTGACCCAGATAGGAGTTTTAATCGATTGTTGGTTTCCCTACAATACAATTTACATTCCCGTCCCAACTAAAACAAATATAACTCGGTCGGTGCGCAATCGCATTTAGCCAAAAATTATATGACGCAGACTTCATCGGCGTTAGTCACAGGTTCTCTAGAATATCGGCTCGCACGCGTCCCTTTTAAGTAAATAAAGCTTTGTTTAATGTTTTTGCGGCGTTGTTTCAGGACGACTTCTGGACTTCGGGTCGTCGAACTGCAAAGCCGACACGGAGTGCTTAGCGTCGCTTGTAGGGATTCTACGGAAATACGATTTTAGACGCCTGCGGAATGAACGACCCCGCTGCTACATACGATATGTAGGTATTCCTTGAAACTTCACATGTTCATTATTTAAATGTATTTAATTTAGATTATGATTACCGGATTCATTTTTATGATCGCCGGAGCGCTGCGAATAGGTTTTGATACGGTTTAGTTTACATGTTGATTGCTCGATGCACGGTTATAAAACATAGCGCCGAATCGCATCTCGGCGTAATCGTTAAAGACCGTTTACGACTGCTGAATTTGCGCAAACAAGTCAATGAAGCCGAACTTCGCAGTAAAAGCTTAGAAAACTACGGGAACGCACAACCAACGGCAAGCTTTGTTACATACAATGTATTACGGATGTGTCATATAAGTTTACTGACGCAGGAATAGATTTAACCAGTTGTGGCCCAAATCTGTGTGGCCAATACAGAGTCTGGTCTCACGGCCGCGACTGATTTAACATTCTCTCCGAAAACCATTAGCCGTTGATCCGGCATCCTAAAGATTTCCAACTGCCAGGTTTCGACTGAAGCGATTAATTATACTCCGCATTGGAACGCCAGTGCCGGTTGTTGGACACTTATTTTCGGGAGACACACGTGCTCAGTGTTAGTCTAGTTGCAGAGTTTAACTCGATATTCACTTGCTAACAAAATACTCTATTAACTTAAGACGACATATTTCTCTATTTGATCTGCAGTACTCTTTCTTGCGATGTAACAGGCTTAAACGGTGAAGATGAAGATAGAGAACCGTTCCTTCAATTTAAATGAGCCAAGTCGCAGGTGATTAGTGGGCTTCGGTAAAAAAAAATGAAGTTTGGCGTAACGCCAGCGGCGGTGTCGCGGCAAAGCCGGCCACGACGACGTTCCCAAAACTGCGTATATTTAGACAAAATAAAGAGCGGGCCGAAGACAAAACGAGACGCAAGTCTGTTTTATAAATAACCACGTCGTTCGCCGGACGGACTCAGCCTCGCTCTACCAACCTCTGCTCGCCAGCTGTTGTACATAAATAATAATTAAGACACGAAGAAAGCTACATTTAAGTTTCCGAGGACCGATAGAATCGTTCTGTGCCTACGAATTCGGCACCAAAAAAATTTTTTAGATAAACATGATTGAAATCGAAGTCGGTTGACTTTATATAAGTCACAATAATAACAAACAATATACATTGACCTATTGCAGAGGTACATCGTAAAAGTTTTTAGATGCATCTTAATCGATGTTAATGATATAAAGAGAGACTGGGAATTCTGCGAGTTTGTGTATATGCGGAAAGTAATCACCGGAATCACGGCGCTTATCTGAGAAAATATTTTACCATTTGAAAATCACACTATTTGGACGGACAAAGAGTATGTATCATGTATGTTCAACCGCTAGTATATTATAAATAGTTCAATACTAAATCGTAAGTTAAAATGGGTTAAATACAGATTGTGGAATTTACAGTTAAAATAATGACCTCCATAGAAGATTCTTATAGGGTTCTCGTAGATGAGTGAAGTTCTTTAATCCCGTACTTGGCCAGTGTGAAGAAATTTGGCCATAACCATTCACATTGTAAGAGAAGGCCCAATTCCAACAATGGGACAATTATGATATACTTACTATCGATTTTTAAATATTTTTAGTAGTATCGATGAAGTATATTTTTTTATGTTTTTAGAGTTAGAGAAATAAATACATATATAATATGATAAAGCACTGTTGATTAGTCATTTTAAATTTCGTAAAATATATAATACATAGATAACATCATCAATCAGGCTAGCATATTCCATAAATTTTAATACAATATTTTTTAATATTAATTGCATCGTGGTAAAATTCTTCATAGACAATATTCACCGGTGAGTCAGGTTGGGTACAGTTCGTCTATGAATTAAGCGGTTTATAATCAACGTGGAAGGTAATCTGCAACGCTGGAGGATTATATCGGGGCTTCGTGCGGAAGTCCTTTGCATCTAGGGATCACATTACATGGTGCAACTGCAAGGAGGGTAACGAATAAGTGTCCATAAGATATATATTACCTTAGTAATGTTTTACGGTGATTTCCGCTACAGGCTTAAAGAAAATCTTTATCGTACCTAACAAGCAAATTAAATTATAAAACTGACGCTCAACAGTTGTGCAAGGAAAGTTCTAAATATATTCCAACACAGGCCAAGTTAATGTATACTAGTGAGAAGGTCGAAAAAATCTGTGGAATTAATTTAGTTTAAAAAGTCGTAACGGTATGTACATTTTTATCATTGACTATAATTGTTTGTTTGTTTGTTTAATCTTTATTGTAAATTAAAAAAAAAAATTAATGTTGCAATGGGCGGACTTGTTACAATGCCTTGAGGCATTTTCTACCAGTCAACCCTGGTGACAATGAAAAGTTGGCGTAGGTGTATTAAACAACTTTAAT
>DWPT01008165.1:0-10367 GCA_018251895.1 Agathymus mariae mariae
ATAATTAAGGATCAAGAAAATGTCCATGCAAGGCTAGCATCATAAGATACTTCTATTTTCATTCAACTTGAGGTATGATAGCTGTAGCATTTTTTTTTTTTTCATCTGCAGACAGACTTATACACCATGTCACAAGTATGTGATGTTGAGAGTCCATTCCATCAAATATTAATGAAGTAAATCTAAAAAAGTTAGTAAATGGTTAACTGTTTTATCACTTGAACTCACCATCTGCTGCAGATATGGTAAGTTGTGCTGAAACCTAAGGTTCCTTAGGACAATCTGCACAAGTACAGGCATGGTCTTACTTTTCATGTATAAAATTATATACTTATTGGATGTTTGTTGTCAATGTGTAATTATATATCTTTAGGTATAAAGATTTACCTGACTCTATTTAGTTATAAGTAGTCACATGTTACTGAATTTTCGCAGAGTGATAATAAATTTTACATTGAATACAGCGAATTGTCTTGCCATAGTGTATGTAATAATTTGAAAATAAACTAAACCAACTTGTTATTAAGAAAGTTTGATTATAGTGTAATTTAAGTAGCTTTCGCTTGTCTGTGGTGTGCATCTTATCTATGCATTGTAAGATTGCTGTACCAAAATATCACTTTTAGAACAATTGGCCTGCTGTTAATCATAACAATTGTTATATAATTATAATTAAAACACGATTAAAAATTCTTGTCACCTTGTTATTAACTTAAAATTATTGATGTTATAATGTTTAAAAGTTTGTTTATGGCATTAATAAATTGTAATCTTAAATATTCACACATGACAATTATTCTCGGTCTCTTGGCAACTCCGATTTTTCACTAATAATTTAATGCGAAATGATGCTCTGTGAGAAAACTTTAATCATCATAAAAATTTCAGACTCATGGAACTCTAAAATCGGATGTTGCTGGTCAGATAAATATTAGTATTCGCTAGCTAATGTAACTACATGAACATTCCGAAGAAATATGTACCTATTAGTAGGTTCTTATTGCATTATAGAATTTAATAATTAGTGCAGTGCGTAAAACTGATATAAGGTTTCGATAATGATCGTAGGTTTGTTCACTGTACGAAACTAGTCAACGAGTATTTATTATGAGATCATCACAGATGCGGCGTTGAAATGTAATTACACCTAATAATTTCATTTGAATAAATATCTGCATACTGAAAGACTTATTATTATTTAATTGCCTCTTGCTAATATTATAGGTATAATAAAGCTCTTAATCATGCAATCTGCAATATACTTTTTTTTCTTATTTGCAGGGAGCAGTATTCCAAAATACACATGAAGTATAACAACACTAGTCTATCATAATTTGTAAGAGCAAAGGGCAACTGTCTTCTTATTACCAACAACATGCACCTTATCAGATGTAAGCCTAATTAAGATTTTTTTATTTATTATTGTTTATTATACTTAAATTTTTTACCCAAAATATTTTGTTTATTATATTGCACTGTAATATGATATTATTTATATTTTTTTCTTTAATACTTTGCTTATTTTATTACATTTGTAACATTACTTGTATTGGAAGTTGTTTGCCCAAGTCTTCTGTTGTAAATTTAAAAATAATATTTTTCAAGTTGTTTCAACAGTAATTGGCTTTAGCTGATAAAATTTAGGGATAAAATTACGGACTATTTAATCTACTTATGACCCGCTGTATTTATTAAATCGTAACTAATGGAGTGATATTAATTTTATATTTCTAAAAAACAGTTCGCTTTAGTCCATGTTGAACATACATTATTATTTTATTACACCAAATTGTTTTTATTGGCGTTGCCACTAAAACGGAAGATTGAAATGAGAAAATACCATAAAACTCTACCCATCGATTAGTTTGTACTGTGGCTTCTGTTTGTAAATATGGCTTTGAAAAGTGGTAAACTTTTATTTCATTTTATTAAAAATTCAAAGCCATAAATCTAAATTCAAACGACGTTAAATGACTAAGGGTGATATTTTGTTTCCGAAATTACCCGAGGAAGCTAGGGCTTCATCTTTCTTGCAGTCTTAGAAAAAACTGAACGAGTGTTAGAGATTTTTACTCAATAAAATGTCCTTGGCCAGCTCATTGAAGCTGATAAGGAATCTTATAAGAATACTCTATTGCCTCCTTAGCACGATCTCTCATTGACTTTTCCCGGGTATTTCGTTAATCTACACATTCGCTTTCCTGCAAGTCATGGCTTTAATTCTATACTTAATTTAAGAGTCCAAAATCGACTAAAATATGTTTCGTTGTCTTCCTTCCATATCTAACAACCGCATATTGGAAAATATCAAGCCATCATAAGGGTGTAAAACCAATTTCGGCAATTATGCATGCAATGGTAACTTTGACACTGGTTTATAATAGATTCTTCCATTATAATCCAACGCAATTTACCTACCCTGACCGTAAATTTCACTATTAGGGATTTGGGACAGACCAGTCTTTTAAACTATTAACACTATTGTGACAGATTTAGTGTATTCACTGGAGAGACATCGAGTGTTCAATACCTACGATAATATGTACTCGTCCATGTCATGGTTGGGGTACCCCAACATCAATTTTCTTATATGTCGACCCCAAAAGCCTAAAAACATCACGTAATACAACTTAAAGAGTATCTTGAAAGGTTTAATTATTAATATGGGTCGATTTCTAGACCTCGCCTACCCCCAGAATCAGTTTTGTTTTATGTCGAACTCTAAGAAACTGACCCTGATATCGATCCCAAGGGATCGAGATCGACCACATTGGGAATCCCTGTTTTTGAGGATCCATTCTCGTTTAAATCTCGATATTGAAACGCTGAAGTGAACAGTGTATTTTCAGCACTAGCAAGATAACATTCTTTAGAGTTAGTTTCTTTATATTAAGTTAGATCTTGATACGTTTCGCTGTTTGATGTGATTTAAGTTGATTTGATTGTTATATAATGTAGCTGTGGCAAAGTCAAATCTTCATTTAGGAGTAGTTAATATGAATAACTATTTTTCTGATTTTGAATAAAAACAATACAAACTGTCGTTTATATTAAAGTCCCAAAGGCGTTTTTATTGTATTAGATTATTTTTCTATTACTACAATAAATAATGCTTGTTTCGCTAGCACGAGTCAAGGTTTCTTAATCAAGGCCTTATCGAATCATTGTAATATCTTCAATAACTTGGCATAATTTTTAACAAAATCGTGTTGATATGTGGGTACTGGAGCAATTACACCCAAGAAAATTTCTGCGAAAACCGATATGGTGGAGTCATGCGTGTATTGGTTACATTAACTTTAAAGAATAGTACGTGTACCAATAGTAGTTGAGGTCTGATATACCTCAATTCGTAGTGCAAACATTTTCTGCATGGTGTCTGTTCAAACATAACACGTCAAATATAATGCGCAGAACCGTTGGAGAACGGTTGCATTACCTCATTCTTTATGTATTAAATCACTATTTCTGCTCCTAGGAATATTTTACTGAATTATGTTTAGCGATATTTACATAAATATTCAAGTGTGGGTATTAGTAGCAAGTAGCTAGAGAATTATTGTCAATTTTCCAGGATGTAATATTTGATGTCCTAATGTTCTGTAATCTATGTATTGGAAAACACTTGTTACAAGTCTAGGTTTAGTACTGTTTGACAACTGTTTAGCTAATCAGACTACTGTTAGCCTGCTAGGTCGTTTGTTTTCAGTTTTCGATCATTGCGTGTAATTTGCTGCTAAGCAGTGTATATATAAAATTAACTGACGATATTACTAATCTTTTATAAACGTATATAGGGAATAAATTTTAACCTGTGAGTATTCGTTTTTTGCAATTAAATAATTAATTATATTTTCTTTGCAATATGTATTTAAAGAAATGGTTTAATTTTATTTCCGTAAAGTCTGCTTTTATTCATCGATAATTGAAAATTAACGAGCTAGCCAACGGCCTATGTTAAACTCATGTAATCTTATATATTGCCGTGTCTGAATGTATATTACAAATAAATATTTAAACTCGAGATGTGTTATTATTTAATGGTATATTTTTATGTAAAGGCGGGCAAACAGGCATACGGTTCACATGTGGAACGTCCAAGGAGCTGCAAATGTGTTGACAGCCTTAAAGAACTCCATAGACACTCTTTTTGAAGAACTCCATATCATAACGCAAAGGGAAGGTGGAAGGCTGTACCAAAGCTCGCAGGTTCGTGGCAGGAAGGAGCGAGAGAAACGAGCGGCAGACGACTGCCACTAGTCAAAGTGTTGCTGGTGGAACCGCAACCTTTTGCGGGTGGTGCGATAAAGGAAGGTGAATGGGGGACCAGGTAGAAAAGTTCTTCGAAACATTCATCATAGTACAGACTGTAGAGGAGGCCTTGTAGAGCACAGCAGGCGCTGCATAGGCGTGAAGTACTGCTTCGCCCTATTTAGAATACGCAGTTTTCTAGAAATGAGTTTTGCCTTCTTCAGATGACCCCAGTACTGCACTTCCTTCTAAATGCCGATCCCCAATACTTTTACTGATGGTGAGAGGCGTGTTTTGAAGTTTTGGCGCCAAGACAAATGGGGTACTTTTTGCAGAGAACGCACAGACTTGTGTCTTTGAGGACAATGTGTATCACCCGTACTGTTATCTGCATAGCGGGATTTGTTCCAGCACATCATTGATATGCAGAATGAACAGCGTGGGAAAAAGCACCGAATCTTGGGGAATGCCAGCATTAATAAATTTCGTGTCAGAGCGTTGACCGTCGATAACGACCGAGATAAAACGTTCGGACAAGAAACTGGCTGTCCACGTGCATAACCTCTAGGGCAGGACCTATGATGGTAGCTTCGATAGATGGGCTCTGTGCTAGACCCGATCAAACGCCTTGGCGATGTCTAGGCTTACAGCCAACGCCTTTCTACGACTCTCAATGATATGGGCCCAGTTATGGGTGAGATATACCAAGAAGTCATCAGCTGATCGACCATGATGGAAGCCATACTGCATGTTGCAGATCCATCGATGTTCCTCCAAGTATTCGAAGAGCTGTGTGTTTATAACACGTTTCATTATTTTTAAGAGTAGGGAGGTTATTGCGATGATATGAAATAATATTTTATTCGAAGTTGGTTTTTACAAACACTTTTCGAATAGGTTGATGGGTCTTCACTGTCAATGAATGAGAGCAACCTTCCAGAAAGACAGCACTTTACTGACACTGTAGGATAAGGAGGATAGACGTGTCAACGGCGGAGTCAGCTTGGGAGCACACATCTTTAATACTATTGCGGGAATTTCATCTGGGTCACTCGACTTCTTGACGTCGAGAGACAAAAAGGCTCGTTGGACATCTTTCTGCGTGAAACGTACCTATATCGAACATTGAGCTCTCACAGCGCGTGATAGTAGGCAATGTGGCCCCGCGATCGTCAAGAGTCGAGTTAGCAGCGAAGAGAGTACCCAAGAGATCACCTTTCTCCTTTTGCAGTGAGGTCCAGATCGTTATCAGGTCTTCGCAAAGGGTGGAAACGATGACCGAGTGAAATTACCCTCAACGGCCATGGCTAGCGACCAAAAAGCACTCCTTGAAGAGTAAGCGATTAAGCGCACACCGGTACTAGCGATATGCTCGTACCTAGCTCTGGCTATTATTTTTTTGGTCGACCTGGTTACAGTGTTGAATATTCTCTTGAGCTGAGATATATTTTGATCTTCAAAGGCATGCGCCGAAGCCCAGTCCCGGAAGGCGGCTTGCTTTTGGCGAGTAGCCTCAGCGCACCGCCTACCGAACCAGGGTTGACGACGTCCACCGATAGGGATGTGGATGGAGACAATTTAGACATCTTAAAAAATAATGGTACTCATCTCTCATTATTTCAGACGTGACAATGTTGGATTGGACACGGTTCTTAACCATTTAAACTCATTATAATATTGAACTTTCTATTATGCAATATCTTTCAAAGTCTTATTTATGTACTATTAAAGTACAAAATTTCCATTTAGAAGAGTTATATTGCGCCAACGCACGAAAAATATGTATGGACGGTCCACAACTCTTTCCAGCTCTGGAGCTTCATCCCATTCCAACCCTGTAAATGTTCAAAACAAAATTAATTTGAAATTAATTACCATTCTCTGTTAGAAAAACTACGACCATGATTTAATGAGATGATATAGATTCAGTAGTAGGTGTTAGCAGAACAATGAGTAAAGGAATGGAAGAGGAAAACCGGATGGGGGTCCAGGTCTTACAAGTATTTCAAAGGCTTTATATACTATGCTACAAATTACCTTAAGGAGTGATAGAGCTTGAATGCATTTATGTTTTAGCTCAGCGGCCCTAAAAATGTGTTTCCCAGTGCTAGGTCGAAACAAAACGATTTATTTCATGTTCATGTTAATAGACACTTTACAGGACACTTTTAATCAGGCAAGTGGTCAGTGACGGATTTAGATGAAAAGTCTAGCTCTTTTACACTTATGAGGATTACACTATAATCGTTGGGATATCAATAGGTTTTTTTTTTTCACGGCACGTCAATATTTGCTCTGTAGCAATCATTGAATGTATGAACGGCTGAGGCCTAGTTAGCCTATAGGAAAATCACATACTACTAGTGGTAGATAAATGTTGATTTTCGTACATTAATTATTGACTCAGATCTAATTCTGTTTCGCTCCACTAGAAGATAACAATATTGCTCGACATTGACTTCATTCTAGAGGGTCTCTCCTCGTAGTTGAGTATTCCACCGTAATGCTCAACATTAAACTAGACACCATCATATGTCGAATGTTCTTATGAGACCTGAAGGCATCTCACACAGTTTAAAGATGGACATCAACGTGTATTACTGATACTGAAGGAATAAAGTATTTCACTTTTCATATCATCAAATCACATATTCATATCACATCAAAGTATTTCAGTTTTCACAAGTTTTACATTAAAAGCACAGAAACTGCTACTATGGGTCGTAGGACTCACGGATTACCCATCCAACTTTCGACTATGAATGATGTGTCAAACTTATTTGACGCTTAAGTATGCAGCTAATTATACTGTTAAGTGTCAAGATTAGCAGGAGTCAAGTTCTGCTTCATAGCTTCCAGCAACGAGAAGTATTTCTGGAGAGCACCTTCAATGGTAATGTACTTTGCTACTTCGAATAGATTCGATATGGCCTCGTTATTAACAGCTATGGAAGCCATGCTGGAGAAGAAGCCGAAGAATAAAATGGAGAACTAGCGCGAAGTGTTGGAGAGCCAGCGTGAAGCCATGCAAGCCATGTTGGAGACCAAGATGGAAAGTCAACGCAAAGCCATACAGGTGGGATTGGGAGTACACGATGAGAAATTGGAAGGATTCCAGAAAGATTTGGAATGGGTGAAGATACGTAGAAAGAAACATGAGTCAACCCTTCAAGTCCACGAAAAGAAGGTTGAGGACTTGGACAACAAGCTTCAAAAAGTCAAGGCTATGGGCACAGTTACTCCCTTAACTGTTGAAGCACCGAAATTTAAGATCCCAAGCGTCGACAGTACTACCACATGGACCGCGTTCAGGCATCAGTTTGTAATTGTAGTTAAAGGGAATGAGGACGAGCAGTCGCTCGCTGAATACGGGAACCTGAAGTGAGAGCAACGGTGCGCCTGGACCATTATACAACTACAGAAGCGGCTTCAGCGCATGACCTGGAGGTAGACGTGGTGACTATCAAAGTTACAAAGTGCGCAAAGTGGTAGCAGTGATCCAACGTCGTACTGGACCTATCTGCTACAGATTTGGTGAACGGGGTCACATAAGGGTCAACTGCCGAACTCAAAAACGAACAGGAACGGTCGACGTTTGCTCAGGCCGTCACCCAGGAGTCGTTAAACTAAAATGCGCCAGGACTGCGGGGCGGGCACTGGTTGGACTTCGTGGAGCCCCCACTATACAAGTATCACAGGATTGCGATGTGACAGTCTTGTAACGGTTGGAGAGATAAATAGTAAATTCTGCCGCTTTACAATCGACACAGCAGCGTCGAAATCCATCATTCCACCGGAACTGTTGAAGTGAACCATCAAGTGAAAAAATCCACGTCCGTTCTGTAACCTTCAAACATCGACAGGTCAGCCAGTGACTGTCCAAGGAGTTACAGAAGTGACAAGAAATGTTTCTTAGAAACCGTGAAGCGAGCACCCATATCAGAGACTGGTCAGCGTTAGGTTTCCAACGAAGACGACATCAGATCGATGTGTCATAGTGAAGAGCTGCGGATCCTCACACGTAACAATAATAATCGTAGACTTTAGCGTTTTGTATGTATACATAGAAAAGATAAACACTTGGTAGAAAATTGGCATTTGGTTAAGTCCAAGCAAGCTTATTATGACTATCCAAAATTCAAATTTGGCAATCGCAATTATATCGAATATGTTATGCGCACATCATACATACCATCATCTTTAAAAGCATTGCGCCCCGCTTCAGCCCAAAACATAATACGTTGTACTGCATGTGAAAGCTTAAACGACTGGCAGTCGGCGCCAGCCTGTGAGTCTACCAATCGTGATAGTCCCATCTGCAATAAAATAATATTTTTCATATAATTTGTACGCGACCAGCTTTCATTTATCATTTAATAAATTGTGATTACACAATTACTAACTACTAACTACATGTACTAAATTTATTGGTTTGATTTAATTTAAAGTTTATTTTCTTCTTTAACGGGCAATTAAATAAAAGCTTGTTTTTTAAAAAGTTTTTTTACCATTAATTTATTATAGTTCCATACACTACACGCAGAGACAAAACACTCATATTGATGGAATGGATAGATATATTATTATATTGTTCTCAAGTATTGTCGTTCAATGTACGACGATGAAATAAACAAGTGTTTTTTTTTTATAATTGTAACCTTGGACTGCTTTTTACATTTTGCATTACCATTTCAAGCTTCCCAGGCAATAACAGTGTCATCCGCAGCGTGTATATGGGTAATATTACAGCTACACGTTTCGTGTGCATTTTTTTGTACACATTGTGAAGATTTTCTGGGGATATCTTCTTGGATAAGTTCTTCAAAGATCGACCACGGGGCATTAATATCATAAGCGTTAGTCCAGGGACAGCGTACCGTATCTCTATTGCCTGCAATCATACATTATTATATGAAATCATAAATTAATTATCAGTCTATTGTTACGATTATAAAATTAGGTAATGCTATCCCATGTACTGCACCTGCATATCTATGGCTTTTGAGACTTATTTATTTATAGAAAAGATAGTTTCATTTATTTTCCGGATTCGCTTCAAACAAAGATTGCTTCGATTTAGAATGTTTGATATAATTAGTCGATAGGTATCCAAAATTTAAGAAATATACCGTAATTTCATGAAAAATACAGTATTCAAGTCTTTTGTTATAAATAATTATGGGACCGGGAAACATAAACAGCACTAATGTCTGGGTAATATTGTTACAATAGCATCTTTCCAATTCTTCTTGGGGTGTTGTAAACCGAGTGATAGGCGGATTCAGAAGATGGGCTGTAGCATCTTTATGTCTGTATACTATGAATCCCAACTGCGTTAATCAATACGTAATATCTAAGTCCGGCGAGTAAGGCTCAAACCCTTTCCATGGCAGTACAAAAAACCTGACCCGTGCCCTGGCGGTCCCGCTTTTCCTTGGCTACGGTAAGGCCGGGGCAGGGGGGACTAAGTATCATTCGGAGAAATCGGGCTACCACAATCCTTTGCGCGTGGCAACCAGGGCCGGATTTAATTGAGGACATTAGGGGGTAGAGCCCCAAGTCCTCGAATAAGAGAACACAAGACTTCGAAAAAAATCTTTCAAATTTCAACGAGTAAGCACTACTTTTTGACGAGTAAACTTTCCCTTCGATATTTTTTTTAAATCGGATCAAATCGATCGAAATCATCAACGACTTAACATTAAAATTTAATTTCGCTTATTCTTGTTTTTGATTATATTTATATATTTGTTAAAACAAATACTTATTTTCACAGTCAATTATTTATTGAAAAAGTCGATTGAAAAAAAAATGTGCATTTTACTTGGATAATTACTAGGGCCTAAGGGGCTTCCTTTGTTGCCCTAGGGCCTTCAAATATTTAAATCCGACCCTGCTGGCAAGATATAATACCAGGACACTAAAGTCTATACTCAAATATCAGCCAAGGATGGGGGGGTGGGAGCAAGTCGGGGCCTATGCCTCGGGCGGCAAGTTCAGAGGGCAGCCAAATTCACACTTTCCAGACAAATGGACTACTCATAATTTACTTAACTTTGACCACAAAATAAATAATAGAACAAGCACAGAAATTTCACTCAGCATTGCTGAGTCAG
>DWPT01008166.1:0-10367 GCA_018251895.1 Agathymus mariae mariae
TAAACTGGAATGAGCTTCCCTCGGAGGTCTTCCCGGAGCTGTATGACATGAAATTTTTCAGGAAAGGCGTAAAAATACGGTAAAAATACTTCTCGGCTTGCACGTGTGTATAGGTGCCAGTGACTGTTTAACACCAAGTTGCTTGTCTGAGTTTTCGCTAGTCCTTAATATCATAAAAGAAGACTGGGAAATTCTATGTTAGGATATGTCCATGGCACACATGAATCCTAGTGTTCATTAAATTGTAATAAAAAATAACTTTTCTTATTCAATAAATATCTCGTATTCTCTTATATATCCGACTGTATCGTTAGTACCTTTATTGTCAGCATCTGGCGCAAGTTTTTTCGTTACGTTGTCTTTTTTGTGTTCCACTGGCTCCTTTACGACCAGACAGGTAGCTGCGACATAAACTTTTACCCCTATTTTAACTGTATTACGTCAAGATATTGTTGACTTAGTTTTAAAGTCGTACATACTCTATAAAGATGTTTTAAAAGAAATCAGTTAGATAAAAACTTCACAGTATATTTTGTAAATTATTCTGTATTCTAAAATACTTTATACTTACTTTGAAAAAGAAATTGTCTCGTTCATGGGTAGATTAGTGAAAAATTCCATTGGGCTTAATGGCTTTCAAGTTTTCAATTTAACAGCTCACGTCATAAGCATTCTTAAACTCCACTAAATGTAATATTAATGATCTTAAAAATGTATAAAGGTACTAATTATTTCAAAGACATGTTTAGGCCTGAGTATGATATTGAATACATGTACCGAATCAGTAAGTGATGTCTTTAATTGTGAGAAGAAAATATCGTCTTTGAGAGTCTTGGTGTCACTCACTCCTTGAGTTCCTTCACGTTGCTTGTCACTGCTCCCGATAGGGCCATGTCAAAACAGTGGCGTTGTTTGACTACCGGAACGTGTAAATAAATTACAATTTCGTAAAAATTTTGAACACAAGAAATAATAAGGCGGCTTAAACATAATAAAATATATTTTTTAACCATCAATTGAAATAACGCGCTAAGGAACTTTAGAAACACAAGTTTTAACGTGAACCAGGGTAGCCTCGTTCCGCAGTGTCACTACCAACTGCGCTACGGGGTTATCTTTAATTAACCATTGTCCGATTAAACGGACGCAAAATAAAAATCTCAAACTCGAGCCAAGAAGAGGAAATTACGATTCGAAACATTTTTTGTTGTCTGTATTTGGAACATTCTTTGTACTAAATATTTACCTTGTTACACGAGACGACAAGTTATCCGGTCAAGAAAAAACTTAACAGTTCTTTAGATTTAGATAATCTAGATACTTTAGGTGATTTAAAGCTAAGAAATCAATCGCCCATCTCGTTAATCTTCTCAAAGGTACGTGAAGCCTGCCAATGCACACCTAGTAAGTAGACTAACAGCTGATTTTTTTATCAGATCGTAGAAGACTCTTTTCAGCGAATACAAGGACTTTAGCGATGTGCGTTTTCCAGGATAAACTATTCTCAAACTAACTTCTTCGCTGTACCAGTTTAATTTGTATATTATAAAAACTGGTATAATTGTGTTTATTAATATGATTACTCTAAAATTTGGTAAAAAAATCGTCAATTGATTATTTTGTGTTTGTTAACGTTAAAACAGTCATTATTGTTATTTAAATTCTATCTACCGACTTAAATTCCAATTCCGCGGATTCCAATAATAAGTACGGCTGCACTGGAGGCGCTTCATGGCGCCTTTCTTCCCTAAGAGAGGTAGCAACCGATGAAGGCTTAGAGGTCGCAAGCCCGAAGCCATCCATAGGTGGTATTTAGTGGTTAGGCCTCTGTCTTTACTGGGAGTGCTATATAACCAGCGCAACCGGCTGTTCTGGTGTGCATGAGCATTCACTACCCCCTCCCGCGCATCTCCGGAGGGTAGCGCTTTCCCTTTGTCTGGATGCAAAAAAAACGACGCTTGATCATATGTGCTCGAGCTGTCGTACAGTACGGACCTCTCTAGGACGACGTTACGCTACTCGAGGAATATACAAAGATGAGCAAGTACTCTTGAAAGTTCCTTTCGAAATCCAAACATGAGTCATCACCAATAAGTTAACAATTGTGACACAACTTTCAAAAACACTACGCGGATGTTATTTCCCCGTGATATATTTATACCGTCATATCAAACAGAAGAGAGTGATTTAATTGGTTACGTTGGTTTTGCTAAAAATTATTAAAGCCTTTGATTTAGCACTTTTACTAGGAGTCCAAAAGTTCTGGGCCACTTACTGACAGTTGCCTCGTCAGTGTTAGTAACTGAGAATTGACGATTTAATTGAAAATAATCTGAGTGAAGATGAAAAATGGAAGACGTAACATGAGTCGTTAACTCCGTTGATTTAATGAAGACATTAAACAAAAAAGGGGATAAGACGCCACCCTGAAGGACGTCAGCGAAGACGAATGAATGAACTAACGAATGCACGAGTTACTAAGCACATTGTTACAAACATGCGAACTGATCTATGATAGTACGTTAACCATTAACTGCAGCTAGTGTATAATAGTTATGATGTAATTACCATCAGCTCGGTGTTGTGCAACGGCGGCATGTGATGTTCGCACGAGATGTTTAATTGTGAGATTACACGGTCAATGTCGGAGTGAGTCATTCGGTACGACCCAATTGTTAAGCCGTGGGCGTGGTGAAGCGATTAGATTTCACCGAATTCTTTGTGTTTTAAATGCTGAATAAATGAAAATAACATTTTAAATCGGTCTCAATCACTTCCCAAATATCTAGGTCGTGTAGTGATTAGATATGTCGTCGATGTTTATAACCTAGCGTCTCGCAATGTGGTCCATATCGACCAAGATTTAAAATTCTATGGAAGATTCCAGGTTCGAATTCTGGCTATGTAATTTAAGGTGCAATAAAACAAATGCGTACACGAATAATAACGTACCTACGTACCAACTTAGCACCATATTGTAAGATCGAAAAATTATACATGAATACAAAAATCAACATAACACTAGTTATATGACATTGGAAGTAATTCCTTCGTCACAAAGTAAATTTGTTTTCGGGTTTAGTAGAATATGTTAGTTTTAAACGTTTGCTTTTGTAACTTGAACCAATCGGCCGATCTACTCACACAGACAGACCGGCAGACGAGATGCCCGGGCGGCAGCTGACCGCCGGTTATATAGCCCGTGCTGGTCTTGATACTTGAAAAGAGCTGATAATTAATTAATGTATTCCACTGATCCACTTCCGTTATTAATTGGAAATAAATTCCATTCTCATGTCTAATCATTTAGACATATGCACTTTATAAGCCAATTTTAAGGTTAAAAAAATTAATCAAATATCACCAACGCATCTTCGAATTGTATCCGAGGCAATCATGGTATCGGGTTATAAAGTGATAAGCAAACGACCTCGACTTTGTATTGGTTGAAAAATTAATTATACATATATAGCATATGTCCACCATATATATATACCTTTCAAATGATAAAATATTTTTTCGAATACGTGCTGTGGTTCTATATAGTATCCTAATTTAAACATAAACTCACTAAACTAAAATTCTTATTCTCTCCTTCTCTCCTTAAAATATTAGTGTAGGCAGGAATTTATTTTTTTAAGAATTAGGAATTCAGAATTAGTCTGGTTAATATATTCATCGATATAAATTATTAAGTATATATATATATATAGCAGTCGTTAATCCATTCGGTGGCCTTTGGGAGTAACAGAGTATTATAATACTCAAGTTGGCCTTTAAAGTCCTTCGAGAGTCCACACTGGAGGTCCCATTACCACGACCGTGGTGGTGGTGGTCTCTTCAATTCCAAAGACAACTCCGTGGCATGTGTTAGCTTGATAAAATTGATATTAAAAAAATTGTATTCTACTTTAAAAAATCTATAATTACGCAAGTTGTAAGAATATTTGATTTATTGTTGAAATTAACGTAAAACGTGTAATTATTATGATTTCTATGTTAAATTTAGATTTTTCATGATTTTTATTACTATTTTAATAATAATAGTGATATTTATCAATTTTGCCTTCCGGTAGTTGTCAGAAAATGTATTATGAGTCAGTTGAGTGTTTGTATCTATTTTCTTTACATTTTCATGCTCAATACAATACGGAATCAGTCGTCTTGGAGCGAAGTCGTGAGCTGGATGTTAGTACAATGTGTGTAATTAGATCAGATTGATTGTAATGAAGAGCTATTATTAAAACACATATCCATCCAGATATATATCCAGAATAGAAATTTACACCTGTAACAGACTACCAATGGTATTAATAGGCCAAGAACTGCTGGTAACGAAATAAATAACTTTTAAGCCTAGAAATTGAGTTTTATTTTATCATTTATTTAGAAAGTCACATAATTTAAATGTAGAATACATGTTGATGCCATACTAGGGTACTCAGTGATGTGTTTTATAAGTAGTTCCATTAAAACGGACGCTACATTCAATGAATACCTATGCAATATTGCTATCCAGGTAAGGTAAACGCTGACGTGAGTTAAGAATCTCCCTGTCGAAAGCCAAACATGACGGCCGGGTGTTATTGAGAAAAAGGAATAAACTCAACAAAAATGTCAACAGCTTTTAATATAAATTTTGTTAATTACTATAATTGTTTGTTTACGGAACTGCATTTAATTGGCGTAATATTGAAACGGTAGTGAAATATCAATATATTCAATATTGATTAACAATACAAGCGTACATTACAAGCTTATCTAACCTTGTATACCGATACGTGAGCAACAAGTATCAAGACTTTTGAGACATGCGCACGCGCCGCGGCAGATGTCCGCAGCATCTGTTCACAAACACATAGGCAGTGCTCATCTCGTCGCACGCACACTAGCACATCAACCTGTCGACCACAGCTGATAGCTACCTGCATGGCTTTCTTTTTTAAATATAGGAAACCAATGGTAGTTTTTTTTTATGGAATGTTTTGTTTATATGGTCAATAAGATTTTTAAGAATGTAACGGATAGGTAAATGTGTTACGAGTCTTATTTGAAACTTATTTGTTTTTAAGCACGCAGACTACATTTGATGGTGAGGGACAGCAAAGACGTTGTCTGACAAGAGGGAAGCAACGGCGGTTTGAGTCTCCCACACTGCAATAATGACACAGAAATAAATCCGTAGTTGATAGATACTAGGAGGTACGATTACCGACTGGATTTAATTCCTCGACCTCTTCGATTATTTCGGCCTTTTCTTCTAAGACTACATGATTCCTACACCAAATGGCAGATATGGCACCTTATGAAGAGCGGCATATATTATCTACTATATTAATGTGTAATACTTAAGACGTTACAGTACACGATTGCGTTAGAACGCAACGGTAACGTGTTAAGTTTAATAACAGGTTAAGTAAAAACCGTGCTTTCGTAGCGAGAAATCAGCAGAAATGGTCCGATTGTCATGTGTGGTTTGGCGATGCGAGACCGATTGCAAGGCAGCGATGGCGTTAAATTGATAGTGTGGTAGGCTAGGAATTGTGATATCAAACGTTTTAGAAAGGATACCCCTCAAACATCGTCAATAAAATTAAGCGCCATGTTAAAAAAAAACATTGTCTATAGTTTTCACTTTCGCGCGCGAAGAACTATACCAGTATTAAATTATCAAGAAAAACCTAATTTAGACGTTAAAGTCTAAACATTACTATTTAAAAACAAAAAATGTATTTTGGTGATTGTAAATAATTTAAAGTTCCTTATTTTTTATAATTTTTTTTTATTTGCCAATGCCACACGATACATAACGCGACAGTAAGACATAATTGGTCCAAAATAAAAGCTATAACTTGAAGCTATGGCAAATTGTAACAAAATTTATTGTTTATGTAAAAAAACGATAATAAAAGGACAAACTAAACTCGTTTTACGAAACTCATACGAATTCGCACCGCGCTTTATATACCTTATAAATTAGAGTCTATTGAAGAAGAGAACGAGATGTCTTTAAACGAGATGTCTGAGGTCTGTAGTTTTCCGAACTTCCACTCTTCTGTGAACTGTTTATCTCAATGTACAATTGCTACTTCTGGCATGATATTGTTACGTTTGGACGTTAAGGGCACAGATCATTGAGTCTGTATAAAGGTACTTGCACAAAGACGAATATGAGGTTCCAGTTAAGTTCCATAGAGCCACAACTCTTATTAATCTTAATTCTGAATATCGTTTTGCGCACAAGTTTTCTTTGGCGTACCTGCCTGCTCCGGTATACACTAGCCTGTATTATCTCTAAGTCATACTTGGAATATCAGCCTTATTAAAGTCTCAGAAATAACTCCCCAAATTATGAAGATTTGTAGTTCCAGAACAATATAGAATCGTTCGTAAGAAGAATCGAGGCTTCCATAAATATAAATGAGAGCCTAAACGCGACATGACACAATCACCCACGTCATATAAACAGTTGTATAGTTTGTATTTCATAAATTCTTACGTGCGTGTCGCGCATACCGCAATATCCGCGAATCGTCCATATAATCAGGGATATTTATGTCGCGTTCAAGTCTATTGAGGCGATTTCACTCTACGCACATGGTTGATTCCATCGGTGTTTAATTATGACGATAATGGTCTTCTCCTGGTGTAAGATTCAGTACAATAGATCTTAATTTCATTATAATTACATTATTACTAATGTACCTCTAAAGCAATTTCGTTGTGTGACGTTTATTTTTTTACTTAATGTTGTTTAGGGCGTACTTAGCTGTGTGTTCTAAGTACAATATTTCAGGGATTTGAAACGTGAATTAAATTGTGTAACTACTTCGCCTCTATGCTTGCGCATTGTCTTTGACTACTTTGGTTTGATCAAACGCAAACGTGAAAGGAAAAAATAAATGATAATTTACTTGGATGGCAAATTTATTTAAAAACTACTTTGCATATATGTATGATCTGTGGCTGAAACTTGTTAGTCAAGATTTAAGCTGTTACCAATCCCCACAAATAATTTTCGATCATTTCGTATCTTCATTATCATTTTCATAAATAGAACCAATAAAACTACTTATTTAAATTTTCTTATTAATTGCAACTCTTTACAAATCCATCGTCATCAATTACAAATCACGAATGTCCCATTGCTAAGCGAGTCTCCGCTCGAAATAAAAGTGGTTAAGTGTGGATTGGTAAATTTCGCACACGTTTGAGAACGTTATCAAGAACTCTCAGGAGTGTAGATTTCCTCACGACGTGTTCCTTCACCGAAGCAAGAGATAATTAATTTGTAATTACGCACATAGATTACTAACCCAGCAAAGTCTAATTAGGTATTTTATTTGACAAGTGCATAGAAACATAGCTCATAGACTCGCGTACATAAGATACACAAATGCGGCACAAAGTGGACTTATAGTGCATACTGGACAAGATATTAACGAAGTAGTTTAATAGATAATAAGAAAAATATAGCTTTTTGTTTAAAGCTATGATTAAAATAAAGTAATAATTAACTAAGGGCTAGTTAGTGTAGAATTAATTAAATCTCAGAATAAAGTAATGTAGTAATAATGGCCAAAATAAATATGACTTATGTGTAAGAGAAACATCACTTAATCATTAATCAAACATGATTAATTACAGATGTAATCACAATTATTGTAGCTCCATGTTTCAAGAGACTTTCAGAAGAACTACAAAAACTTTTCTATATCAGTCAGTCTTTTTCCATGTGCATTATCATATTATTAATCTCTTATATGCAATATCGATGTCAACTAAAATTACCTTAATACAAAACATTTATTTGTTGAAAATATGCTCGATTAGAATCGCGTTTCCGTTGTTTGCCGAGCGGGCCAATTTGATGCGACTTAATGTTAATAAATGCAAATTGCCGCCGCAGTTACCTGAATGCCTGAGCTTGGCGCCAATTCATAATGGAACAGATTCCAAACCGTTTTTTGTTTTTTTAAAATTTCAAGTTGGACTTATTTTTCTTACGTCTACGACAAATTACGTCAATGATTATTTTTTTACGAATATAAAATTTTATGTTATTTTGTAGCTCTATAAGGTAATGTGACTTACATTTAAACTATATTTTACTGTAGAAATCTCTGTTTATGTTGTCCAAAATAAAAAAGAAGATAGTTTAATCTAAAAAAATGAGAAATTCAACACTTTGAGATAATTGAGGCAACACCTGGCTATAAGTCATAAAAAAGCTTAAAATTTTATTAAGACGATAAAGGTACATATATCATGGCCTCATTAGTTCGGTTGACCCTTAAAAACAAAGCAATCTTGTGATCTCTCGACTGGTCCAGAACGCAAGGTGTGTGCGCACGCGCTGATCGTACGTAACCCTGCACCTGCTGTGTCAATGCACTCGAAGAATCACTTTTTTAATCTGTTGCCTTTTTCTACTAGTATTAAACTACCAACCTTTTTTAAAACCGGCAAAACAGAGAACTAACCGTATGATGGTAAGTGGTCACCACTGCGATTAGACATCCGTAACAATAATATATCATCGATGCATAAACAAGGACGACCTGGTTTAGTAACTAAATATAATATAATATTGAAAATAAACTGCAGAAATTCGGGCAGAGCGTTGATTATTTTTAACCATGCCTTTGCTTAACTTAATTATTTTGTTACATTAGTAATTTGTATTATGTGATAACCTCGTCAAATGACGTAATATCTACACAATGTCTTTACGGCATTGAAGGCTATGGGTTACTTAAAATATTTATTCTGTGCTTGGAACGTCTGTACACAGACTAATAAGAAACTAACGCATCCTCTGTATCACAAGGTTCACTGCAAGTCCCACTAACATAAGTCAATAATTCCATTAGCGGTAAAATTTTAATACAATAGGTTTAATATAGGTTAGGAAAACGCCACCAAAGTAATTGAAGCCTCTGTCTGGAATAGATACGTAAAATATTGTTTTAGAGGTACTGAAATATTTAATTACCGATAATATAATGACGGCTCAGACAAAACATTTAAAGTTTAAATTGCGAAGATTCTTATTTAATAATTAGACTCTGAAAAATAAATGGGAACGTGTAGTGATAGTACAAAAGGATATTTTATGATTGGCAGTAAACGGAGGTTATTCCTAATAAGGAAAATAAACGATTGCTCATAAAATTAATTATGTCGTAAAATGAGGGAATACTTTCTGGATTACGCTATTACGTTCTAATAAGTATGTTTATGCGATCTTGAAAGTATTTTTAGTACTTTGGGATTTAGTATGACATATTGTGATGCAGGCCAAAAAGCGATCCTTTGAAATGGCCGTCAATGTGTCACCACAGATCATGTAAACGAAAGTGTATTTACCTCGTTCAATCCGACTGATATTATTATTTTTCTTCTAAATTTGAAAAATTTATTCGGCCGTTATAAAAATGAACCAGTAGACCTCCTGTATGCGGAACTCAAAGCTGCAATTTGGTGATGCTTGATATCTGAATTGATTTAAATTGATTTGTGTTGATCTATTGCTCCAAATGTTAACACCTTAAATAAATGTTACACCCGTCATGTATGTTTTTGGTATTCAAATGCAACAATGTCTGCGTGTCGTTAAGATGAAAAGTTTTTGTTTATTTGTTCATTCACGTCATTTAAATAGGTTACTAATAGGTACAGCTCAAATTATGTTCACTTGCTGGTGGAATGTTAAATGTCAAATGTAACTGTCATCCAAGAGGTTTCTTAGAAGACTTACCATATCTTTGTTAGTTTTTTATGTTATAAACATTGTTATTTTTAAAATTATATTAAATTGAATAAATGTGTTTTAAATTTGATTCTAGGGTTTCTGTCATAACAAGAATTGTTGGTTTTTTTTTAATATTTATTACCTTTAATATTTTTTTTTTTTACTAATATTAAATTGAATAGTATTTTTTTTAGTATTAACACTTTTCGGTTTAACTGGAAAATGAGCAACGGACAGTTTGATGCTAAATATGCAACACTGCCCATTACTGTACTACTAAAAAACTCACCGAGACGTTTCCGGTCAAGAGCTCCAAGAAGGGAGTGAAAAACACGCTTTTTAAATGGTTATTGGCTACTGCACTCAAAGCAAGTTGAAAAAACATATTAACATTGTAGACATTAAACTTAATTTAACGTCATTACTCTGTATTTTACCTTGTGGTGTGTGTGCTCTGAACGTTTACTCTCTCTGCTTCCGGTTTTCGTAATGCGTGTTACGTTATCACCAGTGCACCTAGTAAATTCATTATTATTCTTAAAAATGCTCATAATATTATTTATTTCATCCCATTCAATTTTAGAATGCCATTGGGAGTAAGGCAAGCAGTTAT
>DWPT01008167.1:0-10366 GCA_018251895.1 Agathymus mariae mariae
AGTACTTAGTAGAAATTAAAACTAGATAGGTTAAAAACAAGTAGCAACAAAACGGATGAGTCAGTATCGGAAATGACCCTTGCGAGATCGCTCCTCGTGGTACACGCGCATCGGAGAATAGCTGCCGTTAGACGCTCCGTTGGCGTTCAAACCTGAAATATTAATGGGTACTTTTAGGTATTTTGTGTATTATAATACATCCTGTGGCTAAAATAATATCAGAACATAAGCGCTATTGCAAAAATGAAAATATAGTGCAAGTGCATTTAAGAAGTATGTTTTTCTGTACAACCCTCAAAACTTTCAATTGTGTCAATCGTATGGCGTCATTTACATTGGGGCAGAGTCGAAGTAATCGTCTCGACATGAATTCACATGTTATAGCATTCTGATCACTATCTAAATTTAACAACGTACAAATTGTATTAAGCGAATAAAGACGCGTGCGTGCATGCGCGCGTCGGCTAGCGTGCGAGTAGAACAAATAGGAGCGCTGCTCGAGCGCATCGATGCATCAGACGCAAAACACATCGGCCGAACGGCGATGAGACGGCATATTTGTACTAATTTAAAGTTAAGATGCCCCCGCATTCAGGCTGCGTCCCTTAAATGCTTCGCTCTACGCTAATGTTAGTAGAGTCCAAACGATCGACCGAGTTGACGCGGGAACGGTCCGGAGATGGATGAAATAGCCGTCACACCGGCCGTCGGATAGTATATGGGCACCGCCGCTCGTGTATATTCATAAAACTAAAGGCCTTTGCACCGCATTATGCTACTGATGCTTCGGCACTGCAACCTTGTTTCGGTTGCAAAAATCATTTTACGGTTGATTTACAAGTGATGATTAACTAGGCATGGATAGGATAGGATGGGTGGAGCCAGTTGTCTCCTTCGGGTTTTAGACCTTCAGGATGATGAGAACTTCGTTTACCAATTTGGCTGTTACTCATCATGTAGCTCAGTAGAGTATATTACAGATTTCAATTACGAGTACCTCGATTCCTTGCTTTTATTTTGTTCAAAAAGCATACATGTTTATTTTTATTTATTTATTTGCTAATAATGCACACACAGAAACAATGTATTATGAATCAAACACATATTCCTAATATGTATATAAAAAAAAAAACTAGAAAGAACGATGATAATTTCTGCCCTCATCTCAATTAACATATACAACAATTTCATATAGTACCGTATCCCACATGGATTGAAATTAAATTGTTGAGAATAGTCTCGAATTACACCAGTTTATGATTTAATTTAAAAATTTGCAAGTTGCATTAAAAATCGGGAGGTAACAGATGTATCTTAGTGATCAGTGTTACCAAATGAGTGGCTAAACTTAAAAAAAAAATTCATACTGCGACAATCATCATCCTTAATATAAATTTTCCGGCCTATTAACAACAACAATGTACCAAAAATAAACTACAAATAATTGACAATTATCCTTATCCATATACATCTACCGAAAATTATATACCTTTGACATAAATTTGTGTCTACTAATAATAATAATCAGAACAACGTGCTTAAAAGTGCATCTAAAACAAGTATTTATAAAAACAAATCTCAAATCAAATACATATTGTTTTGTTATTTCAGTCATACCTTTGCCACTGAGTTGTCCGTCTACCGTGGCGGCTTAGGGTTGTAAACATGGTGGTTAGTCAAATATAATTATTTAGTTATACTACAGTTAAATTGTAATGTATTGTATTCTGAACTACCCGAACACAGCAATATAACTCTTAGTTATCAATCAACACCACTATCCAACGAGTTTATTTTCCCAACATCTACTGCGACCGTGGTGATCTCTAATGGTCTCGTAATGATTTCTTTACGAGTAACTCTAGTCACCACGACGTACCGTACGGCATTCTTAGGTCCCAGATCCTAGATTTATTAAGTTAAATCATAATTTGATACGTGTTTAGGCCAGAGGCAAACGACGTTCCGATCAAAGTTCTCAAGCGAAGCATAATATTTGTATCCTAAATAAGGATTAGTTCTAACGAACTCGTCGAACGAGGTCGTGCGTTTTTAACACTCTGTTGGCTGACCGCACCGTTCTCACAAAATACAGCAGATGGCTTACGGATTGTGATTTCGGAATGATCATGTTCAGATAGACGGACAGAACACTTTGATTTATAATAGTCATCTAAACGCAAGACTCTTAATATCGATTGAGTGTTAAATCGCATCAATAAAATATTAACTTTTCTGTGATAAAAAAAGTTCCACTATCGGTCAAACGACGAATTAATTTCATTCGTGTGCGTGTGCAAGGGCACGTTACGATGCTTCTATAGTATTTTCTGTGACGCGCGTCAACTGCCATATCAGTTAAAACTTAACGAGTCGGTGGTATGATGTGTGGTGGTGGTTTAAATACCTTGCAACAAGTGATGCGGTGGTGGCGCAGCGGGTGCAGCGCAACGCGGTGCTAGCAGCAAGTGGTAAAGCGCCAGGTACACCACGGCAGCGAGAAGCGCCGCCACGCCCAGCGCGCGCCACGCTGCGCCGTCCGCGTGGTCCAGCGTTACCATTCCGCCTACTATTGCGCCGATGCATCTACCTACGATATTGTGTCATGTACGTCACGATCGTACAAGTTAGGAAATGCTATACAAAAAAATATCTCATAGAAGTACGCAAGTTCCTATATAATTCATAAATAAACGTAAAAGACAGTTACCAAAAATATTCTTCACTACGTTTGTCAAGAACCTTTGACATTATGGACTTGAATACTAAATTAAAACTAAGACGTGCGGGAAGAATTCAAATCCAGATATACTGACTGCTGTGATATATATATTATATACGAACAAGTTATACTGGTCCTAACTATCAGCGTTAATTGTGCATTAAAATATGGTGACCAAATATTGATTATTCATAGCTCACTTCAAGGTGTGCGTATACAATTGTTAACTTTGCAGAAGTTGGCAGTAACTAATAACATAAAAACCACGGTACAAAATATAGATCAGAGGTTGTCTAATTTTGTCTAACTGACTTTAAATTTGTCAAAGTTATGTTGAAAGCAAATGAATTATCATTTCACTCGATATATGTAATACACCATGAGAAAATCTGGATACTTCATCTATATTGTTCTCCAGTGTGTTACGTCTATCAATCAGCTCTCGGTCAGTGTGAGGTATGTGCACCATAGCAACCGCCCCATGTGTTTGTGACCGAGACCCAGACCCAGCACTGGTAGTTTATTGTGATCGGTGTTGTCTACCGAACACAACCATGGGTGGCACACACAGACATAATCACAAACACGACTCAAGGACAAACATTTACTTCCTACATATTTATTAAGGACAACATTCGGGTAATAACAGTTATCATCTTATATCCAAAATTTTCTATTAAAATACATTTTGGTACAACTTCGAAAAGACAAGTATTTCTTACCGATACAGAAGTGTGCAATGACAGGCAGCGCCTGGCCAGTGGTGGTGTACTTGCGGGGCACGAGATGGCGGAAGTACAGGATGGCGGTGACCCACACCAGGGACAGGGTAAACACTTCCATCACCTCGCACACCACGATCCACGCGTAGGAAACACCAAACGCCAGCCCTGGAACAATGTTACAATTAGTTCGATATAACATTTATTAAGAAAATAATATATCGCTGATTGCCATGAACAACGACGCAAACATAAATCATCGTTTTTATAGTGCTTTTTTATTTTTATTTTGTTGAAGCGCTTTCATTTACATTTCAAATGCATTTATCAGTAGTAACCCACCTTTGGTCCGATACAAAAAAATTATGCTTTTCGCTCATAAATAGCACCTATTTTGTTTAAGCGATGTTGGGATTTTCTCGTCCCGAGAATTAGAAATATATTAATTTATAACTTTTTTATTTATGGACGAATTGCAATGAAACGAACTTTAATATTTAAAGTTGCTTACTGCAACACATTAGTGAAAACCATCACAAAATCGGTCAAGTAATTTCCGAGATTAGCGCACAGATAAACAAATAAAAACTAACTATTATTTTGGATTAAAGGCCCCTAATAGTAGTTTTTCTCATATATCCTTTATATACAGAAAGCGATCAGTTAAAATTTATTATGTCTATAGATGTTAATCTTATAATTTTAAAAGTAATAATCTGGTTAGGACAGTAAGGAGACATTCAACTTTGCTCCTCTTATCTGATTCAGTCTAAAAACGAAGATCAAGATCTATCCTAACAGTTGACAGACGATATGTAAACTGGCTACAAACCGGTAAACCGTAAACAGTAGAAGGTGAAAGCGGTTATGAAGAGGTTGGAGTGTCCCACGTAGTCCACGAGCGCCTCGGCCCACCACAGCGCGGGCACCGCGGGCAGGGCTCCGGCGGTGCTCGTCAACGCCACCTCCACCCACGTGCCGTTCAACTCCACCACGCGCCTGCAACACAGTCACGATACAGACGTAAGTCGAATACAGTGCCCGTGTTATTAATCACACCCTGCAATATTCGTTTTCTTGTGCCCTTTGTGTTTTCATGTGAATGAATAAATTAGAGAGTTTATTTTATTATTAAATATATGTTAGCGATTTTCCTATGTCCCTATTATATTAACCAAATATTAAGAAATACGAAGTAAAATGAAGAAATAATATGTGTCCGTCAGTCATTTGATATCTTTAATCTATTCTTCTACTTAATCTGTTGAGATTTTCTTGTCATTCCCGAGCTAACTCAAAAACGGCTTGACCGATCTTAACGAAAATGAGTACGTAGTGAAAACACGTGTTTGCCCGATAGGCTATATAAAGTGTCAGTTAATCTAATGATGTCTGATCAAGGCAAAAAATATATTTTTTTTAATCATTAATAGTCCAACCTGAAAGAAGTGTCGCTAGTATCTCATATAATATTCTAATAATATTTCATGTAAATTCTCAAGTGTCTTTAAGGTTGAGAAAATCATTTTTTTAACAGAAACTACGATACAGAATTCCTTCAGACAATTCACATGTAAATTTAGGACATTTCAAGTTACGATTATCAATTATACTATAATTCGGTGAGTATAGTGACTGGCGAGTATTTGTTCCATAATGATTTTGTATAATCTCTTACTATATACATACACCAAGTTGTATTTATTATCTTCACGCTGCATCGCATAGGTTAACGGCCAAGTAGATGCGGGTACTTATATCAATATATGTTTATACATATTGTTACATCTACCTTTATTGATACCTACCTATTTATATATCGATTCCACAACCCACTGATAGAATATTAGTAGATAGAATATCAGTATAACCTAATAATTGCTCTGAATTTATTTAATTTTGTATATTATATTGTACACTTGGAAACTATATTTTAATAGGTATACATGTATTTAAACTACCCTCAATATAATAATTAATTTTTTGCCAACATGTAGTATGTAGTTTTATAATTTTTTTTTTTGGATCACCTAAATAGACACCGAAAGCGTAAAACGATAATAGGCCAAGTATTTAGTTTTTTATTTTAATAAGTACTGATCAGCAATGAATTGAGACATTTGACGTGTGATCACTGTTCGACAGTTGCAGTTCGATTCGATCAGTATCTTCATGTCAAGTATAACGTTCCGCTAATATTTTGGGTGCCCTTAAACTGCGACTCAAATTAAACAATTTGCGTATACACAAGGCCGCGCTAGTGCTAGTGCCACACCTGACTTGCGCGTATAGCAGACTGGGCAAAGGTCCCATCCCGTTGTACAATAACAACGGTATTTTCAAATCGCATCGACTCTTTGCACGATTTTGAGTGGAACTGAGAATCATCTAGTGATTTATTTACTTACTTTACCTTGTGGCCAGGGCAAGAACTGGGAAGAACTAAAGTCTTTCATGGCGGAAGAGTTCCCAAGCGGGCAGATCTTTTAGTTTCACCCTTATCAATCGTAGCCTGGTTACAGTCAGTCGTACATGTGATCGAAGGACTCGCTCGAATCTAAGAGCTATCGCGGAGGCCGACGGCCCTTGTGGACCAGCGTCCAAGGGAGAAGGTTCATTGTGTCATGTGCCGCGTTGTATGTTACCCATGTCAGTTGGTTAGCATGTTTCACGACGGCATCTCAAGGTCGCGTGCCATTATCGATGTAAAGTCATATTTCTATGCTGTTGTTTAAAATTCAAAATCATTTTGGTACATTGTAAACAATGTTTTACCAAAAAAGAACTATAACATTGAGAAGAAACGATTGACAAATCCTTCGGCACGTTTTGAAATCAACACATTACAATTTTATTATAAAGTTAGTTTTAACCTACGCGAAATCGATTGCGGCACTATTACATCCAGGCGTCTTTGACATATATTCATCTAAACCAAAACATCTTTTATCTTGCCGCTGTTCGCTTACCAAGGCAGGTAGGAGTCGATAGCGCCCCAGAGCGCGCCCAGCAGGGCCAGCACGGCGCACAGCGCTGCGGTCTCCGCTCCGTAGCGCCGCACCGCGTTCATCGGCAGCGCGAGCGCGCCCGTCGCCGTGTGCCACCACCACTCCGGCGTCGAAAGAGGCATGTTTCTGGACATGGACACATGGAATATTGCCTCGTGATACGTCGGATATTGTAGGAACTGGTATGGACCTCGAAAATCGTTAATATAGGTTAACGCGGGAATGATAATTCGAACTGACGAGTTGATAACTTAATAGTTTATCGATAGTAGCGAATAATGTACATAACAGATGGATTGATAGATAGATGCATCTACGTAGCGTACGTAGCACTGCCTACACTACAATAATGTACGTGGTATATATACCCTGTAATTTTTAGCTACCGCCCTCCTGCTTGAATCGGCCGCCAAACCACTAGTCGTGTTCGGACTGAGGGCTTGAGAGCCAGCGCTTTCTCTCTTTGTTCTTCTTCCTTGGCTGACGACGCATCAGTGATGCCTTAGTGTCACATTAGTGACATTATAATGTCCATGGGTCGCAGTGACCGCTCACCGTCAGGTGGACGTCTGCCCGTTATCAGCTATTTATATATTAAATATTCTAACGATTAATCTAAATCTTTTATATCCTTCAATATACATATAATTACTCGTCGTAGGTATATATGGCATGTTTGAGTACTAATTTAATGAGAATTCATTATTATGACAGCAGTATGTATAATATGATAATTCTGGTATTGTTATGGTTAAGGCACAAATTCAACACAATATGTAAATATAAATTGTACAATAATTTCTGCATATCATTTGAAAGTAATAAACGTGAATGCTTTGTTTTAAATCGTTTTCCTTTGAATTACATGTCACGTGTCATCTATACTTAAAATGGACGTTCAACGATTTTCACTATCGTATATAATTCACTAATGAATCACAGCACAACTAACCATACATGATCAGCATCTTAGTGTGCCGGTGTAAGAATTATAAGTAACAGGAAAAATTACAATTTGGTAGAATAACAATGCCTATTCAAAAGGGTAATACGTACTTGTCGACGAGCAGTATGAGAGCACCGACGATCATAAGGATCGCGTGCAGGATGAATGGCACGAGGTAGGGGTTATCGGGCATGCTGGCGGCGGCTAACCCGCCCAGCGGTGGGAACGCGGCCAGGCCCAGCGTACCCACGGCTAGCTGGCGGCCCACGTCGCCACGGCCGAGCGACGTCTCCCTGGTCGCTATGACGCAGGCGGCGCCGAGCAACGCCAACGCCGCCGTCGGCCATATGTCGGCTAGCACCCTGGAAACAGACGTGGCCTTAGGCGAGGACGTACGATGATTCTGGAAAGCTCATGTATGACCGACTGACAATATACTTAAGTATTCAATTTTTTCTTGAAGAAATTCGTCAGATATCTCCACATAAAATAGGGGAGAAGGGAGAAGTTGTAAGGGGGCGTGTTCGTGTGTCTCTTCGACTTGCTCAAAATGATCACAACAAAATTAACGTTATTTATAGTTAGTCAGAGTCAACCGGTTGTTGTGAAACGTATAGAAAAATCGTGTTGTTCAGTTGTTTCCTACAAAAATCGAAACCAAACTACAAACTTCACTAACAATGGAATCACTTACAACAACAAGAATTTTATTGTATTTCTCTTAAAAAGAACAAAGGAATAAATAATTGGTAATTACATTATTATATTATTATTGTTTCCGTACCACCCTATCGACTTTATTATTTTTGTACATAATATATTGCTAAGAAATTCTTAAATTAGGAACTTAGTATAAAAGGCAATGAATATATTGAATTCGTAAATGCCCTTTGCCCTACCCTCAGAACTGATATAGACCTGCTTTAAGCAAGTTGTTTCAGGATAAAATTAGCATTGCAAGTTCAAGTCACAATGATGATGATAAGGGATTTCTATTCACTAATATACCTCAGGGCACCATCTGACTCGCGATTGACCGTCTCGTATGGTCACGTACACGAACGCGAGTTTGATTCATTACGGCAGGGGGACTGCAGATGTACCTAATGACGAAGTAAGTCCAGAAAGTATATCCCGGGTCCCCTACGGTCAGCCGGCACTCGGCATCGACGAGCACGCCACCCGGCTCGTCGTAGGGATCGAGAACCTGGCACCGCACGCCCGGGACGCACGTCGCGTAGCTCTGAATGTGGCTCACCATCTCTGGCGGCACTGGGCACCGCAACGCGCCACCTGTTACGAACAACGGACCCTCTGTTAACGTGAAACGCCAGCGCCAACCCTGGGTTACACCGAAACAAACAGTCCCTGTAGCCGTCGGGTGGCAAGGGGCACCAAAAAGCCAACCATTTCCAGCAGAAATTAAGGTTTTGATGGCGCCTATTATATGCCGGTAGTGATTTCCTTAATATTAAGAAGCAAAGTTGATGTTTGTAATAAAAGTTGATTTTGTAAGTATTATTTATGTAACATAAAACCGAAACAATTAATGTGAAATAAAAGCGTATATTAAAGGTCACTGTAAGACAATCTTCTCGCTCTACCCTCATCGAGGGCTAGAGCCTGCCGCGCCAAGACTCATTGAGTTGCCGGTGGCATGGTCGTACACGAATATCACAAATCAAACACCCATGGCCCGAGAATAAACATTCATCCGTCACATAAGTGTCTGCCCCGGCTCTGATAATCGAACGAGCTCTGATAATCGAACGAGCTCGAGCTGCGAGGTTATCAGTATAAAAGGATGAAATAGGTAACCAGATGATCGACAGTCCCAATGCTAAATTAGTTTTTAATTATTTATTGAAAAATTCGAAATTGAATTACGATTGTCGAACTTAAATATACCAAATAGAATTTACCTACATCAATAAAAAAAACATTTGGGTATTAAAAAAAAACGCAGACTTCGCAAGGTTAGGTGTTAGAATAATACATAATCTTTATTTATCTAAAAATATAACTTATCTGTTTATGGGTTCTTTGTCCAACTATCCTGATTAATTGAGCTAAACAGGTGTGTAGGTTCGCATAGCAACAGCACTTCAACAAAATGGTGTACTAATAGCTCACTACCACAATCCAAAATTTTTTATTATTCCTTAAAATAGAAAAAAAATATCATCATTGCTCCTGGATTAACAATAGAAATATTTTTTTTTATATTAAACTGATTTCTAAGCATTCAGGTAAATCAATCTGATATTAAGTGGGCAATATATAAATAACTTGAAAAAATATAAAATTATAAATTATAAACGTTTACACACTCACAACATTATTAACTAATCTCAAATGTAGCATGACTCAATGCAGGTACAATTTAAAAAAGGTCATCGTATCCTCCATAGTAATTTTGTATTTATTTATTAAATTAAAATTTGTATTTATTAAATATTACTACTATGTACAAGCTGAAATGTTGTTACACAGCCGTCAAATAAGAAACAGGTATAATTTCGTTGTCTTCATAGTGACCACAAAGTTTCAGCGCTTTTTATGGGGCTTAGTTTTCGCCTTTAAAACCACGTTCCAAACTTTTAAGTGACGTGTTAAAGGGCAGAATATTAAGGTGTTTATGGTATATAAATTATAAAGAAGCCTGGAAAAATTTGACAATTTAATATAATCTTTGACAGCGACCGTTTACGAAATACAATCCCATTTTTTTACCGATAAAAAGGATACTCGGCTAATGACTAAACTAGTCAATTAACTAAATATGTGAAACTTTTCATATTTATAAGTTAAGCCTGTTAAAAATACACAACAATAATAAAATTTAAGCTATTAACACAATAATCCAATTCAGAGTAAAAAGCGTGGGGTGCTTTATATTTTTAAATATTACAATCATTTTATTAGCAACTATCTATGAGAGGATAGTTATGAACCGCAGTAAAATGCA
>DWPT01008168.1:0-10366 GCA_018251895.1 Agathymus mariae mariae
TGTTTAAAAGATGTGCTGAGGAGTTGCTTTCGCCGTTTCTTCTCCTCGATGTTAAAGCACCTTTCCGAAACGGTAGTGGAAGCAAAAAATGACGTGCATAAGTGTATTTACAGAAAATCTACATGTTTAAATGATTTTGAATTTCAATTTCAATTTGAATTTCATTGTCCAAAGTATTTAACTTGGCCATACCTAATAAAGGAATGGTATGCATTGTTTGATTTTATGATCTATATTTATATATGACAATTTTTGTCATTACTAAATCATACGATCAAACAACACAAGGAATTAAATCTAAACCCGCGTATTATTAAAACTAGTAACATACTGTAAGGAACAGTATAAACTTAACTGGACCAAGGAAATATTTTTATTAATATTTTATGTGAACATGACCTTACAGTCCTACTTATTTTCCGAGGCTATATTTTCTTATGCCTGTCGGTGGCACAAAAGTGGCCAGCCTGTTAATCTTTTACGTCTGTTGCATTATTTTGGGGTAGTATCTTATGTGGCTCAGCTGTAACTGAACATTGGATTTACATTGAGCTCCCTTTTTAAATCCCTACTATTAGGCTACGCTCTACGCATATGTGTTTTATGTATCTTATTCCAATTTTCAATCGTTAATAAAATACTTATTATTCATTCAATAAAGTTTAAATATATTTTAAAATTTTCTAATATTAGTTTACACTCTTCATATATATATTTATATTGTTGTAATTTTCAATCATTAATTAAATACTTTATGATTCATCCTCTGAAGTTTACTTAGTTTTTAAACTTGTAGTAGATGACTTTCGATGTTAATACAAATTTTTAATGAATTAATACATTTATTAAATAAATAAAATAAATAAATAGTTTTATATGGGATTTTTCCCAAATTCACTTATATAAGATATTTAGCAGGATGTAAAAGCATAATTTTACATATTTATATTAATTGATTTTAATTATTTCATAAAAAAGTAATTAAAAAAAAGTACTTGTTTAACATATATTTTTTACATAAAATAGGTTAACCCTTGATAACAATCTAACTTGATGGTAAATGGTGATGAAGTCTAAGATGTTGAGCGCATTAACTTATAAAAACCTACTCATTCTCCTCTTGAAGACCTCCACATCATATGTAACAGGGAACACCGAAGGGGATAAGCTATTCCAGTTCTTTGCAGCCCCTGCACATAGCATTCTGTTTTAAATGTCATAGTCTTTTAACATACGAATCATTGTTTGCAGTAAATTGGCCATAATAAAAGTTGCTAAAACTAGATTAATATGTTGCGTTTATTAAGCCATGAAAATGTTGCATTAGATGCTCTTGTTGTATCTTTCACTACTTTCAGGCTATTAATCTTAGCTTCTACAAAGGTAGATTTTTTGTCCCATGAAGATAAACTTATGAAGATAAACTTAGAAGATAAAATTAAGGAAACTGCTTTCATATTGATCGATACAAAGTCGCTTAAAGAATTAACTAAACAAAAAACATATAAAAAAACGTGTAAAACACTACTTGCCAAATAAAGTGTCGGACATCTCTTCTTTCGATAGAACATATCACTTTGGAAAATTACATAAGCTTTTTTCGTAAGTTAACTACAGTATTCATCTTAGTTTGTCCGTTAACGTAGTTATGGAAAATAAATTGGTCAACTATATCCCCTGTTAAATACCTTAGATGTTGACTGAATTTGCTTGAAGCCGCTTTGGAAATTGATGCATCAACTGTTCCATGATCTTTCAGTGATTTCGTACAACATAAATCGTGATGTGTCGCTTTCACCACCAAACTGCATCTAAGCAGCTAACATGCAGTGCTTTTACTATAACCTCAAATGTATAAATAGAATCTCTGATGGTCGGTTGACATCTATCTTACGTTGCTACTAATTTAGACGGAATAATATCTTTAATTCTTCTTTTTGTCTTCGTAGACAATGAAGTAGTCGTTTTCAGTTACTTGTAGACTGATTTAGTTATTCTTGGGAGTTAATACAGCTGTGTGAAGGAAAAAAAGCCAAAAATCCTCTGAAGGCATTTGCTTTAGTCTCTTTTTCTCTTCTGCTTGTTTCCTTAATCTTGCCGATTCTTCCATTTCAGCTAACTTCTTGTCTACACCCGCTAAGTAACCTGGGCGCCCTAGATTTGTCTGTTTTTGTAGAATAACTTCAGAAGAAGACTGTATTGAATTATAAATTATAATTATCAGCTTCAGCGTATGCAATATCGAAAAAAATATCCAAATTATACCGAAACTGTTCATTGCGGAGTCTATAATCAATCCTGTATCTTTTTGCAATTTTTTTTGTAGCTTCCGCCAGTCTTGATAAAAATCCACAAGCTTCTTAACACATTTAGGTACAGTTCTAATACATATTCTAGACTTTTCTCAAAATATATTCTGAATGAAAATTTGACGATTAGACGGTAATTTTGCACGATATATCTCAACAACTAAAAATAATATTTTTTATTCCTTCTTACTTCCACGGATGTCTCGTAATAAAAAATAATCCAGATCAAATGCCACATAAGTCGAGATTGACTGATAATAACAGCACGCATCCGCTGCACCTGTGTCTCAACTTATACTCGTATGAACATGTTTACGCGCAAGTTGGCACGGGTTGTAAGCATTACAACTTAAATAAAATATATAATATATTTTCTACAATTTTACGGACAAATGAACAAAACTAGAGCTTATACGTTGTAAAATAAGAACATTGAAAAATAAGGAACTCCCTAATATATATAATGTTTAATCTCAAAAGAAATTCGCTTCCACCAAGCGATCTCACGTGAGACTCAATATACCAGAGTTGGTGGGCGCAAAACGGGAATCGAATCTATATTCCGGTCACCGCAACGGCAATGATTACAGTCCGCCGCCATCTTTATGTTAATTTTATAGGCAGAAATTCGGTTGCGTTGATTTCTTTCGTCGAAGCTGAGAAAATGTACTCACACTGAAATGTGAATGAGAAAGCCAACACGTAGACAATTGAAAAACTAAAAATGGCGAATATTTTCCTTAAGGTTTTTCTGGAAAAACTGCTCAAATAATTGTTGCAAGTGTTGTTAAGGAAAATTTTAGCAATTACAGTTTTAATAAAACGTTATTACAACCACATATTGCTATAACTTTGATTCCGGCTGATATTTATGTCACAGATAAGTATTTCGGTCTTGGCTGTTTGTCCAATATTTACTGTTATTTTACCTATAAAAAAATATATTGACTTTATTACTACCTTTAAAACAAACGCCAGTAATTAAGCCTAATGCCATGTCGGTGTTATATAAACATCATCAAGCGTTTTCAATATGGATTATTATTCTCCATCTTCCTGCGCTCGTATTATCTCAATTGTCTCTTAAATCATTAATTCGATACTATCGAAACTTTGAAGGATTGTAGCAGGGTATTTCGAATATTAACAGGCTATATTTTTTATTTTAATATATATGACTGACCATGATATTTTCCTTACCGCTCTACAGCAAATCAAGTTTTATTCTCCGACATTAGATTAGTTCTCTTTCTACTTTCAAAGCCATACAAAGTCAGTTCAAGTAAACCGCACACTTTCAAATTGGTGTGAATTTACTGCTGTCGTACCTCAAGGTGACATTCTGCGTCCTTTACTTTTCATTGTTTACATTAATTTTCTTAACTTCTTGCAGATGACCTGCATTATTTTATGCAACGAAATACAATACATACAATATACAACTAATTATGCTACACATATGTATTATCAATATACATTTCCATAGCTTAAGTCAATTGTCTCATAGGTATGGCAACCAAATCGATTTATCCAAATACCAAGCAACCAGGCGGGTGGTTCAATGTACATCGGTGGCAAAGCTAAATCTGAAATCAAAACTTTTGGGTAACAAACAGATTCCACGTCATAGATATACGTATTATGTTGTGGCCTGGCCTGGATATGGCGTGGAATATTTATATATATTTGCGCGTACTCACAAAATAATAAACTATACATAAGCCTGATCAAATTATAATATAAATAAAATACATAAATACACATATATTTTTGTAATAAATATATAAATTAATAAGTATATGAACTAGTATGCACCCTGAGGTAACAATGTTCTATGTCATTAAATTACACTATCAGAAAACTAAATTAAAACGATAAACTACGATAATAATTAATTTAAAAGGAACGACGACTCTGTAGTCCAGACTCTGCCCGCCGAGCAAGAAGTTCCGGGTTCAATTCCGGCCGCTGCAGACATTAATGTGACATACTTTCGGGTTATGGATGTTTGTGATGTTATATTTGTGTGCGTCCATGTCACACGCAGCACTGGAAATCTTTATGCAGATCACACCCCGTGTGA
This sequence comes from Agathymus mariae mariae, assembly GCA_018251895.1. Classification (NCBI taxonomy): domain Eukaryota; kingdom Metazoa; phylum Arthropoda; class Insecta; order Lepidoptera; family Hesperiidae; genus Agathymus; species Agathymus mariae. The sequence continues at coordinate 4,393 of DWPT01008168.1, forward strand.
TCGTTTCGTTACGAATATTCACATTTTTTATTATATTTGGTCATTGATTTTGAGTTAATTATATAGATGTCATAGCTCCTAGTTTGTTATGCAATGTAATTCCAACATGGTAGTCTTGATCCTTCAATGTTAAATGGATATAGTTGATACAGAAGGATTATTTTTTCTGTACCGATGCAAGAGCGCGCTGCTGGATCGAAATATAACTTCATGTAATAATAATAATAATAATAATAAAGCAATAACAAAACCATATTAAAAGGTGGACCGCGGTGAATCACTAATCCTGTTGACAACAAAGGAAATGACTACCATGTTTTTCCTTTTGAATAATGATATATTATTCGACCACATACCCGTCCAGAGATTTAGATAATCCCGCATCGTACTTACTTATTTGACCCTTTTATATTTTGGACATCACAAAAGAACTTTCAGTCCATACATGCACGGTGGATTCGACTAAAAAAGGTTGACCAATCCTTTATCGTCGAATTCCAATATCGAAGCAATGTATAGAATCGGGCGCTATAGAGCGGCGAGCCTATTCATGCCCCGTTGGTACAGTCGCTTTAATAACGTTTATGCGACGGCCGTTCGGTATTTTTATTAAATTTTTATTCAGTGCACCTGGGTATTTTAAAAGAGGATGGATAAAAGTTGACGAGGGAAAAATATGATTTTTCATAAAAAAATGTTTTTGATTTTTTTTTATGTGAACAGCCGAGCCGACAAAAGAGCCGACGAGCTAAAATATTCTTGTACATTTTATTATTATTAGCTGTTGTTAAACGTTGTAATACTACGGCACTGGTGCTAGTTTGAAATTTGTATGAAAGTGCATCACTTACAGTGCAGTTAAAATGGTAATTTCGGCTTTTAAGTTAAAAAAAAAAAACAATACCTTATTATTGTTAAATGAAATTACTCCGATTTCACTTTTGTATAGTTTACAAACATTTGTTTGATAATTTTTTTCCGAAACAAAAAATTGTTAACTTGAGAGCATTAATATTGATACTTTTCATTTAAAAGTAATTATTACAATCAAATTAAACCATAACGTGTACAAAATTTAAAGTAAAAAATATTCTTACAATTATATTACAATACATTAGTAGTTATTTCTATTAATCACATTTTAGACATTTCGTGACTCAAAGTAATACAAATAGTATGAATAGTTCTAGAGAAGACTTAGCCGCAAAACCAAAGTTTTGTGTGAACAATTATTAAAATTAAAAACACAATTATTAGGTTTGAAATTTAAGTTCATTATTCTTTAATTTAACTTATTTAATGATTACTAAATTTATTTAATAAAATTATAAATTCAAAGCCAACATAATTTATTTTTAAATACAACTTGTTAGCATTTTTGAATGAAGGTAGATGATGTAGAGATCTGTATTATGTTTATTAATAGCAAGTCTCATTAAGTACACTCCTAAAGATGATGAGATAGTCTTAGTACAAACTACTATGGGTACTGTAGACGATAAACATCCCTCTTTGATCTCAGCAGGGGAGAGCGATGAAAGAGATCGACTTAACAATGTTAATAAGATATGAACGACTAAACATCGTACCGATTGAGTGAAAAGTCCCTTTAAAGATGAGGGTATTAAATTTGTAATTAGCGAAGCTTCTTTTGATTTATGGACAATATAAATTGTAAACATTTTGATGGGCTACAATCTATCAGGAGCCTATTGATGCTTGGCATATACATTTTTCGAATCTTTCTACAAAATTTATATGCCAAGAATATACTATACCATGCTATTTCGGTGTGTATTCATGGAGAGTTTAGTGTATAGCAAATGACGGAGTACTCTATGTAATCTGAAGGCATTCAACATTATTAACGCATATAGCACTCATCTAACGATAACAGGGAACTTTACTATAGCGTGCACACCGGTGCAAGGAGACATTAAAAAAATCCTACATTATGTAAATAATATTGTATTTTTAATGCACTGGACAAAAGATTCTGCGTCCTTATTTATTTATCATTTTCGCACGTCAATAGAACACATCACGAAGTTAGTCGCACATCGATGATAAGCGCGCACGCAGAAGTCATTTGAAGTAGTGAATTAACAACTGTATTAGTCGTCCCAAAATATATAACTTGAATGAGAATTCCACTATTAAATTGTATTTTTTGGAACTTAATACTAAAACAAAGTCTAACATAATAAATTTATTCGTCAACAAATGAGTATTATGGATCAGCCCCATTGACTCGAATGCATTGTTAATACGTTTAAATTTCACCAAGGGCGTATTGATTTCCCACCCCTTCGATTTGATTCAAGGGTTGCACTAGGGGTAGCCAATGCTTTCGATCGAGAGTGAACACTCTTTTATTGTTATTTTTAGTGTTGGTATAATTTCATACCAAATAGAACTAGTTTTCATCCTAACTATAAACCTTCGATTGAACATTAAAACAATATATTAAACGTATATGTATAACATACATTAAACAAGAAATCAGAAAAGATCTATAAAACATTGACACGATCAAACTCTGTTCTGTTGTGGATAGCACGGATATATAAAACGACGATCAGATAACAAACATTTATTTTCCATATAAAGATAGGTCCGGCCGGTAATCGAATTCGGGACCCGTCACTCGACAGGCAGGGTACACTATCAACTGTTCTCTGGTGCAACGGTCGTCATATATATAGATAATATAGAAAAGAAGGATACAGATATTCCATTAATTTTAATTACCACATACTGCACGCCATATGCGATACAATGACGTTTTTAATATTTTATTATCTAATGTTCAGCGCTTAGTTCCTAGGAAGTAAACTAACAGAAAACAAGAAAACCGTTGCTGTCACTACCCTCCCCCTAGTGTTTGGCTACGCTACTGCATCTTTCTCTTATACATCCTTACTGCAATGCTTTGATGCAATTATCCATGACATTATCCAGTATAATTATTTATCGGTTATTTTTTAATCGACTACAAAAAATGAGGCGTTCTAAGTTTTTGTGTTAACATTAATAATATCTTTGAAAATAACAGTATTTTAAAAGTAATTTGAATTTTAAAATATACCGAATAAAATGGATGTTTTTTTATAAATATTTTTTTTAGTATACGAAAAGCTTTTTAACTAAACTTTGTCATTTCTTTTGTGTTTCTATTTACCTAATCGGCATTAAATATTTTCTAAGCAGGTATTTATTTTAGTGACATCTGAAACTTTTGGTTTCGCCAGTACCAACTTGTATCAATTGAAGATCTACAGATAGTGGATACTTTATCTTATTGTATACAAATATTATTACGGCCTTACGGGAAAACATGATTAATCTATAATAATTAAACTGTTGTCTGAAAATGTATTTTTTATATTTTATCAGTGAAATAAAAATTTCGAATCTTACTCATATATACCCACATAAATTGTTAGAATCAAACACGATCACTTATCCGGTAACATGTAAGTGTCTTCTTCGAGCTCTTCTTCTTTAAATGTTCTTCTTATTTGAAGCCGCCAAAGGGGCAAAGTAAGCTTCACCTACTCCAGAGCGTATTAGAATAAAATTCTTCTATGATACCCTCGGAAGGATTTATGATCCTCCGGATATGACGATATGACGATCTTTTAAGGACCCTCGCAAAAGTATTTAGGAGCTAATCATAAAAATCAGGTATTTACTTATTTATGCACGGAAAACCCTAAAGTGTCACTTCTGTTTTTTTGTCGGTCTTCTCGTTTTCAAAAGACAATGTTGAACTGCATTCGCTATTTTCTACTAGACTGTAATTTTAAAAAGGTCCTTTGTAATAATATAACCTATAAGATAATTATAAGCAACCATACACCCTTCAGTAATTTACGAAAAGAAGCCAGTGTAGTAAGACCGTTGTAAATTCTATTTGATTAATGTTTCGGAAAGCCGATATTCAATTAGTGTTCGAACAGTGTTTACCGTATAACCGGTAAGGCTTATTATACAAAAACCCAAAAATAATATATACATGGTATACAAAGAGGCTTGAACCATCTTCTTAGCGTGTTTGAGGTGGCTTTAAAATTATAAATAGGGTCAATGCTTTGTTTCTCAGAAGAATGTATTACTAAATTAAAATATAAAGGACTTTTATATTCAAAAAACTTAAATTTAAACGTTAAATTAAATCTAATATTTCAAAACTTTTTTTTGTGTATATGTATAATCAAAATAATTATTTCGGCATCGAAACGATAATTTCAAAAGATGCATTCTTTATATATATTTTCTTATCTCATCCTATATTTATCATAATAGACTTTGAATATATTTTAAAAATAATTTTAGGAAAGACTCAAGGTTAGTGAGTGTTGCGCAAAATTTTCCTCAAATAAAAGTGTTATAATTTTTGATCAACAATCCTAAAAATATTATTTTACTTGCTTAATGTTTCGTGATATGAATTGTTTTCATCGTATGCACCATGCTACACCATCGTGGGAACCTATACAGGTTTGTGATCATTTAAATATGTATTGGACTGGCCTGTGTATTTGCTTTTGTTAGTCGGTTACATGTATATTTAAGACTGATAAAAAAATCCTCAATTCTAAACGTTAGCCAACAGCCCTTGCACCTAGAAAAAAGGTTAAAGGCGACAAATTTCACTGCAGTATTATTAGCCGCCATTCACGTGACTATTTATAAAAGAGGAAGCAAATAAAATGCACCAAGCCTATTATTCGTCGTACCTACACGTCCGTCCAGCCTAAGGCGTAAAACAAAAGGATCGTTCAACCCCTACCAACCTACAACTTTCGTCCGTGACGCTCGGCGTAACTCACTTACGACTATTCAATTTGGGGTATATTTTTGAATCAATTTGCCGGTCGACTTACCGTGTTTGGTTCACGGGGCCCGCGTTCGTGCGTGTAGTTCATGACACCACGACGCGTCCGTTCGACGGAAATGGATCGGATATTAATTTCATATCGGAGAAAAAAAAAGACATTTCAAGTCGACTGCGCGTTGCGACGTGGAAGTATCTTCATATAGCACAATCGAGGTTATGCTAACGTAGGTTTATCATGTAATTCAAATAATGATATTTGTTATAGGCTACGTGAAAAGCATCGTTGAAGTTTTAATTTATAGCTCTCTTGTCTTGGATGATTTATTGCATTTTTTTTTATGGGATCTAGTTTTACCACTTAGCGCCAAAATGAGATAAATACTAAATTTATTTACATACTTTTACTAAAAAATATATTACATAATTCGGTAGGTTTGTTATTTATAGACCTTAGGCGTAACTTTAGTCGAGCGAAGCGATGATATGTATATAAGTAATCTATGTTAATACTAGCAGACATCTTCGACTTTGGTCGGGTTGAACAATTATGTATATTATACATACTTATTTAAAAAAATATATTTTTTCCTTGATAAGATATTATTCAGTTTTTTTATATTTTACAGAGCCTATCATCTGGGCAGTCCATGTACATACCAATGTTCATACTGTTTAAGTGTGTAACGTCACCAAGACATTTTAAGATGACTGATAAAAGTGAGGGTTCGATTACTATTTGTGAACGTAAAAATCAAGATTCCCGAAGCGAAGCGAAGTAAGGTTACTAGTTTATGCTAAAGTAGTAATCAAAACATTTTACTATCTACTACAAACTTTAGTTCTTCAGGATATAATAATGTAACATAAAAATACGATTAATAATAATGAGATATAAAAGAAATATTTACTTGTAGAATCCACATTATGGTAATAAGGGTCCCCCGTTTTTATCTTGACCGGCAACTCGTCATAGATGTCGACGGAGGTGATCACTCACCATTAGATAGCCCGTGTGTTCGATCTTACTAGCCTAGAATACTCCCCCCAATCCCACGCTGGCAGAACAGGGTGCCGTAAGAGGCGACAGAAGCCAGCTTGCTTGGTGGTAGGGCTTTGCGTAAAGATTATATT